>JAAXYW010001602.1:0-20380 GCA_036851895.1 Orthonychiurus folsomi | reverse complement strand
GACGAATCCACTCGACGTGACGTGAAACCAAGCCGGTAGTCCGGTATTTCCGCATACCGACTTTTAAAAAATTAAGTGAAAGGGGTTAGTTTAAAATAAATCAAGTGAAAAGGAGGTTACACGTGGAACTAATACAAGCTTCTTTCCCCATATGCCACAGCATGCAAAAGTGGTCTCCAGTTTCATGCATCGTAATGAGGTGATTTGCCATGCACATCCATCCTGAGGGCCATCAACCTCGTTCCCGTAACCCTAAGCCAGCGTGGGCTCCCCCTCAAAACACGTGGAGAAACCCAATTCTGATGTGAGTGGCCCAAACATCTTTACGAATTAAGAATAGAGCCAGAACTGAGATTAGAATTGAGATGTGTCGTTCCTTCCTGTTGGCTTGTCTTCATATTGAGTCAATCATGTCTTCATGTCACTTGAAGAAGTCATGGCACAGAGATTAGGGGGATCTGATCACCGCATGCTTTCTTACATACACAATTGATCCATGCCATGTCCCATTTACAAATCGTGCTAAAATCTTTTGTGTAACGCATGACTTGCAGTGCAGTATTTTTTGCTCATATTTCAAGATTAAATTGAACATCACAAAAAGGGAAACGCTTTTTAATTTTAACTTAACGTGCTGAATTCAATAGGCACAATGGAGTTTAGCAGGCAGGCAAAGTGCAATGAAAACCTTCGTGTTGTATTGATGAATCAATCCTAATAATTCAAATGGCCTCTGTTTCACCTCGCGTTTTAATAAATAAAATCATCTGTTAGTTGCCAACCGTATTTTATTGTGTAACATCTGTACTCTGTCTTTGGTGTCACCTTGCCTTGTCCCGTCCTGTTTGTAGTAGCAAATCCACTACTACTACAACTACACAAAACACTGCACTGCCAGCATGATACGACCATGCATGCGAGCAATTTATTATTTTGTGGTTTTACTATTAGTTAGTAGTAGGTGAAAAAAAACCTTGAAGCTTTAGCTCTTTTCCTGCTGCTCCCTCGTCGAGTGGAGGATGATGAACACATTGAATTGTGACATGAGGACAAACAAATAAAAAGCGGAACAGTGGCAGACGTGTTTGAGTTAGTTAAAGTGCAAACAGAGGTGGGCTTTAGATGTCCGCCGCCGCCGCCGCCGCTGTGTGCGAATAATGACCTTATCCCAATTTGCATACCACATTTTGGTTAGAAAACTTCCTTGAGAAATCCCATGTCTGAATCCCTGCTCTTGTTCAAAAAAGAATCAACCACAAATGGCAAGCATTACAGGAACTCCCGTTCATAATTCACAAATAAACCGCTGAAATGACCGCCAAAATTGAGGCTAATTACTGGAGGACGACGACGCGACGTGGGCATAGGCAGGCCGCGAAACTGCTCAGAAATCCTTGTAAAGATCCTCCATCATATGAAATGCACATACACAAATACATAATGTATGTATGTGTGTATTTGCTTGCATAACCCATATCCGTTTTGCGGTTTCGGGGAAAAGAGATTTTAAAGATGTTCGGCTGAGAGCGATGGGCCTTTAAAAGTTGTCAGCGTAGGGGTTGGATTTTTTGTTTATGCACCCGGCATGCATCATGCCGAGTGCCCTAAATTCAATGCAATGGATAATGCAGCCGGCTGGAAAGAGATAAAGAAGGAGATCTCCATTCCTGTAAGATCCTATGCTAAGAAAGTATTTTCGGAGATGAGATGGAAAGTTGGACCTCTCCGGTGGCACACTTTTCAAAAACAATGAGTGATTGATGGGCAAGGGATTTTAGGACAGAGCCGGGCGGGGAGGCAGGGAATTGGACAGTTGACGAAACCCGGGTTAATTACATACCTGATGTGGGTTGAGTATTGAGTAATGGTTCGGAAGTAAAGTGCGCAGTACTACTACTGTGATGTGCGAAAATACTATTGGCAGGTACGATGGATAAGGTATTTCGGAAGTTGTACGTTTTGGCAAAATGGCAATGGCTACGTGCGTTGAAGAAGGCGATGCATCGCCGCCGTTGCGTTGTTTTCTTGAGATGGAAAACATCACAAGGGGAAATTAAAAGTTAAAGAGAATTGCATAAATTACAATAGGCTGACATCATGTTTTGAAGGTTTTGTCATCAACATTTTTAAATTTATCATCCAAACGAATGCAGATTTCATATTCTATTAGTACATGAACAAGAAATTCAACGTGAACAAGTAGCATAGATTTGAATTCGGATCACACAGGCGCGATTTCTTCATTTTTTTAAAATTCTCATACTGGGTGAAACCAATAAATAATGAGGAGTCCTGTCGGATCTGGGCTTATTGACTTCGAGATTTATGAGTTAACCTCAGAAAAAGAAATTCCGTTGCGAACGTCATCAAAGTGAGTACTATGTACTTTGCCTGCATAACTAACATGTAACAGGCTCCACGACCGCATGGATTCGCAATTCGCACCGACGGGCATGGCATACGTACTTTCCTGCTGGAGATGCACCAGGTTTTACACTTTTCCTTAAATTCCACATCTATTCTTAGACCTCTCAAGAAGTAGGAAGTGTAATTCACAATTGGAGGAGCCGATCCATCCAAGTGTGAATTAAGTGTTAGCGTCACGTAAGTGTAACGGAATGACGTCCTTGCCTTGGAAATGAGGTTTGGCCTTTGTCAAATCTGGGATACGCACGTGGCGAAGCATCTTTGCATTTTTTTGCAATTCTGCAACAAATTGTGATGGAAATGCATCGTGATTACATCAATATTTTTTTTACTTTTAGAAAACGAAGACGACATTGACATCCCTTCCATTCGAATTGAGGAAGTCGGGATGCCGGGAACAAAGGCTTGTACACTTGAATGTGTTACCACCGGTGACAATGGGAAAACGCGGATTGCTTCAAAATGCATTGTTAGCAATGAGCGTCCACCCTTAAGATCCCTCCCCTCAAACAATGAGAATGTGTCCTGCATGATGTCAGTCATTGATGTCAAGAAATCAATCCCCTGCACCAAATCCCTATCCAAGGTCATACCGAAATACGGTGTCGTCTCCGACGATGAAGAGGAGCTTGGAAATGTAAGGATAACTCACACTAAACCGTGATTTTAAGTCCTTCAAATTTGCCTTACGTTATTTTTGATGTTTTTAAACAGATTTTGGGATCCATTGACTCTTGGGGTCTTGATATGTTCCGGATTGCGGAAGTTACAAACCATCATCCGCTGACTGCCGTCGTTTATACAATTTTTAAGGTAAATATTTTGAACTGCGGATTGGACAACGACCTCGGAAGCGAGAAACGACTAAGTTTTTTTTATAATCTGTTTCCTTGTTTTTTTTAGGAGCGGGACTTGATGAAAACTTTTAAAATCCCTCCCCAGACTCTGGTAACGTTCCTGGTCACACTTGAGCATCACTACGTGAGAGATGTGCTTTATCACAATAGTTTACATGCAGCTGATGTCGCACAATCTATTCACTATTTGCTCAATTCTCCTTCCCTGAAGGTAGGCTATTATTACGATTTTACTGTGATTTATTATTATATCCCGAAATTTGCATTAATTCTCGTTTTTAATTAAAGTCGGCATTTTCCGACTTGGAAATACTCTCTGTAATCTTTGCTGCCGCTATTCATGATGTTGATCATCCTGGACTTACAAATCAGTTTTTGGTTAATTCAAGTAAGTAGAGAGTCGCGCAGTAAATGAAATTACCATATTAATATAAAGTACACACCGTAAATTCTAAACATGGTAATCACACTCAAGAAATATTTGCTAATATTTCAATTTTTTGATTACAGGCTCAGAGTTAGCTGTCATGTACAATGATGAATCTGTTCTTGAAAATCACCATCTGGCAGTTGGATTTAAGTTACTGCAAAGTGATCAATGTGACATTTTTGCCGCACTGACTAAAAATGAGCGATTGAGTGTACGAAAAATGGTGATTGACATGGTAAGCTGAAGGGATTAATGATTTAACCTCGACATGAACTTTATAATGGAAATCCTAAGCATTTTGTTGTGTTTATGCGTATCCTAAGTATTTTGTTATGATTTTGTCCATAGGTGCTGGCCACTGATATGTCAAAACACATGGGAATGCTTGCAGATCTGAAAACAATGGTGGAGGGCAAAAATATTGCTCAGCCCGGCGGTGTACGCTTATTTGATAGTTATGCTGATAGAATACTGGTGAGTTATAGGAAAATGAATTACTATATTATTCATTAAGACTAACATAACTTAAAATTAATCGTCATTCATTTATAATTCGTCAGGTATTACAAAATATGATACACTGTGCGGATCTGAGTAACCCAACCAAACCCCTCTACCTTTACCGAACTTGGGTGGATCGACTAATGGAGGAATTTTTTATACAAGGCGATAAGGAGAGAGAACGAGGCATGGAAATCTCACCCATGTGTGATAGATATAATTCTGCGATTGAGAAAACTCAGGTAAGAGCTTCAACATGAATTCCGCTCACTTGTGCGAAAAAATGCAAGCCTTGGCTCTATACCTTATTGTATAAAAATAATGAAAATGATACCCTGAGCTTGTATTTTAATGCATAGGATTGATTGTGTCTAGCATATAAATTTAAAAAATCATAATCCTAATTTCTGATGATTTTTAACATTATAGGTCGGATTCATAGACTTCATTGTACTTCCGTTGTGGGAAACATGGGCAGATCTGGTCCATCCCGACGCGCAGGGCATCCTGGACACCATTGATGAGAATAGAGAGTACTATCAAACTTTGGTGAATGATGCAAATTCATCTAAAGACCAGAACGGAGAGAATGAAGAAATCAAAGAATCGGACGGAGAAATTTTGGAGGAATGAATATTTATAAAATTCAATCAATCTACCTCATTTGTGGCCAAGTGGCCAAGTTCTCTGCCATCCCTCAACAAGTTCAAAATTTTATGTACAATTTTGAAATCCCCCGGAAAATACCTCTGTCAGAAAAAACGCTTGGAGGAAACACATTTATCGCAGGCAGGCAGGGCAGGGATTCGATGGAGCTTTGGAAGTGAGATTATTGTGTTAGGAAATTTGTAGTAGACAGTTGTTTTTTTCTCATATTTTATTTTATTTATCTCAAACTCTAACGTATACGTATAACGTGTTCTTGAATGTTGCATGCTGCTTGGTTGTAGAATTAATTCAATTTAGCAGGTTATTTCAGATTAAGGGGTGCATCTGTTGTAAATTATGTTGCAAATGATACACGCATAAATTAATTAAAGTTGATCCCCATGACATGCAAGCTGAGCAAAACTACTAAATGTAATGCCAATACTACAACGCGTTTTTCCAACTTTTTATAACTTGATCCAAGGTAGCCTGGAGATTAATGCTAGTGGCCGTAAAGGCACTTTTGCATAAAACTAACGTAGAAATTTTCTGACTAAGCAAGGTGGTAGGCCTTAAATGGTGGTAAAATATTTATTGTAGCTATTTATTTGTAATTTTAATGACTCATAAAATGGTATGTCAGTCTAATGTAATCTGTATTGTCAAAACGGGAATTAATTCTGAGGTTCACGTTGCTGGTTGACGGTGAACGAACGAACGGGGCAGTATTTATGGCAGTTCAATTTGAATAACAGTGTTTTACAAATATTGACGTATGGAATGACTATGCTTGGTAGCTGCCTTTATCAGGAATCATTGAACAGGTGTAACGTATCCACGATGGGTCGATATTTCTAGTCGATATTATTATGTGTTTTAGTGTTTGGTTTAAAATCATGTTTGCTCCGTTTTGGGGGTTTACTGAAAGCCTAATGTAAACCTATATATTATTCTATTGTATGCTGAGAATTAAATACACATTTCACAGCAAAATCTGTGTCTTATTAAACCACTCACGAGACCTTACTGAAACCATGCCTTAGCAAATACATTATGAGAGCATTCAACCGTGGAAGATTCTTTATGCTATTGGCTCGAATTTAAAAAAAAAACGTTTGCTCAAAAAGATTATTTTCCTTGTTTGCTAGTCCACACTGAAATGTTGCTCATTATTAGAGCGGCTGCTATGCTAGCGCTGCCGCCTTATTATAGTTGCGGTTTCAGATACTTGGGCTATTTGTCTCTTAATTCTGATGCTGCAATTTTCGACACCCAGAAACCTCGATTCTTGCCTACCCAATACCACACGTTTAAACATTGTACTAGTAAAGCTGCCTGGTGTGGCGTAGCCGTACCGTAAACGTTCAGTAAAACGGTTCAAGCGTGATGCCGATAATCAAAGTTCGAAGTAAAGTGCAACATGGGTTGTGTGATGGGATTTATTTTAAATACATTTTGAACCAATTGCTTGTCTAATCTAATCAAGGCATATTCCAATTCATCAGTTGCCTCAATTTTTTGATACACTGATTATCAAATATGATTATTTAATTTTTTCTGTTGTTGATTTCACATTCGGTCTCGTTCACCTTACTCTGCCACGCATTTTCCTCCGTCACATTTTGTGCCGGCGCAACATTTGATGGTGGCGTTTGGATTATTAGTATTTTCCGCGCAATTTGCTCCTGTTCAAAGGACAAAGTTTAGTTTTATTTCATCATGATGTTTGATCACAAATTTACCTGGTGCCCCACATTCCGAAACGGTTAAATCTGAAGTACTTGCACAATACGTCCAGGTCTTTGGCCGGGTCCCTTCACATCTTTTGTAATTCCCCTTGTATTCTTTACCCGAGGAGTCTTTACAAGACAAGAATTTTTGGTATGAATGACAAGGGTGGAAGACACATGTTTTTTGTAGGAGACTTGTATCCTTTTTGCGTTTCACTCAATTCCAGGCAAGACAAGTTCTCATCAGCTGGACAACATGGAAAATAGGTGCTATTGAACTCGCAAGACTTATATTTAATGGCGCAGTAGTTGCATTTGGCTTCCAGACAATCAAAGTTGCCGCCAACGTTTTTGATGGGTGCCATCAAGGGTTCGCAGTCACATGCATTTTCGTCAGAGCAGGAACATGTTTGATTACAGTTGAGTTTAGCCGTACTGCCCTAAAAGTGAAGCTTATATACGTTGTTGTTTTGAGAATTAGCTCTTATTTTATATCCCTGTCATGTACCTGGGGCATGAATTTCCAAGAATACTCTGGTTTGTTTGTATAATCACCGCCAGATGTGATAATTTTGCAATACTTCTTGCCATCAGCCACATTTACATCATTATCAAATGTCATAACGCCGTTTTGACTAGAATGAATCAAATGAACTACTAAAACTTGCCTCTTGGATCATTGTAAGACACAGCTCACCGTGAATTGTAAATTCCATAAGAACCGTCATTATTTTTCATGAATTTCCAGATCGCGTCTGCACGAAATTGACCACCTTCTGCATAATCCTTATCCTTTTCGGGTGCATGACTTAATTTTAAGACAACCCAAAGGAAACCTTTAGCCTCAGTTCCAGCATCCACCCATGTGAGGACTGCGTCGGGTCGAGCCACATTCCTAATTATATAGCCGTCCTCCACTTCCGTTGGTATAAGGTACCAGAGGGTATCCTCGTAATATTTTTTTCCTAAGACAAAATCTGTCGCAGCTGCATTCCCAAATACGACCTGTGCATAATTGTATTTGAGTCCGCTCTTCTCGCTAGTCACTTTTGCGTAATTCCAAGTCAGTCTTCCGCTATTGGCCTTATTGATGATCAAATAAGGCGTTCCTGTCTTGAGGTTTGTATGCGGAACATCTTTAACATCCACGTACGTCACCTGCGTAAAAACAGTGTTAAAAGGTGTGCAAATATTTTATCCTGAAAACTAATTCACTTACTTGCAACGATGATTTTGGGAAGAACACAAAAATTGCCCATTTCACATGGAGGCAGCAAAAAATAAAGCCTGATTTCATTGTGGTTTTTTCACTTTTTGAAACCTGTTATTGGATGAAATAATTTGACCAATATCTGTTGAGAACGAATGCAAAAATTTTACAACTTCAAAAGCTGCATCCAATGGAAATACAAACAATCGAATGAGTTCAGTCGAACCTTTTATATGTAATTGAGACTCATCAAGACGAAATCAAAGTGGAATATGGAGCAGGCGTTGTTTTGAGTCGGCTATCCTACATTGATAATGATTTGTTTTTATTCGGAGCAAGCCACACACACGTGGATTTTTGGAAATACAATTGAATTTGTCTCGAATTTGGAATACAAGCGTGACTAGACGGGAAATTCGATCTCGTTCTGTCAGAATAAATATTCGTTTCTTTACCGAGCAACTCAGACACATTTGAGTTGAGCAAAGAGAATCGCCCGTCGTCTAATTATGCAGAATGCAGAAAGTACCTGATGGATGAAACAACATAATGTGTTTTTTTAGGGTTCACTGACATCATGGATTCCACATGTGCTTTGCTAAGCTAATCTTGAACTTTCTCCTTGGTGGAAGAGTAATCTCTTCATTGAGTGAATTACTATTTCTTTTCAATGCAGTACATTTCTTCGACGTTCTTTCACGTACTAATTTTATTTTGGGTGGTGTACAATGTAGCAAGATATGCGCCTACTAGAATGGGGTTACGGGGGAACCCCAGATGATGTCACCGGTCACCGTTGTCAGGCAATGCTAATTCGCCTGAGGCCTGACCCCAAGTGACCCTCCATAGGTGACACCGTTCAGCTTTCCCAATCCTACTTTTATATAATCCTTGATGGCTGAACTTCACCTTCATCACGTTTTATGCCTGCCTGGCTACCTCTACCTGACCTAAAAACGGCAAGACCCAATCTCAATTCAAAAAATTGTTTGCTCAAAATAGGTTATTTTCCTGGTTTGCTAGCCTACACTAAAATATTGCTCATTATTATAGGTGCGGTTTCAGATATTGGGGATGTTTGTCTCAAAGTTAATTCTGATGCTGCAATTTTCGACACCCAGTAAACCTCGATTCTTGCCTACCCAATATCACTCGATTATATTCAGAAGAGCGTGGGAATGTTATGGTTTCTATCTTCCGTTTAGATATTGCACTAGCAAAGCTATGTCTGGTGTGGTGTAGCCCTATCGTAAACGTTCAGTAAAACGCTTAAAGTGTGCAGCTGAGTAAAGTTCAAAGCAAAGCGCAGCGGGTAACGTTTTTGTATCACATCGCTTCTCCGAAGTAGCATTTTCAAGGTCAGACCTCGTCTCAAACAACGTAGAATGATGTGGACGTCTGGCAAACGTTTGAACATAGCTTACTTGAGCGCAGTGCACGGCTTCCACTTCTCTTTATCTTCGCAGACTCCGATGAGTGATCATCTCCTGCTCCATCTATCGGTGTGCCTGCAATTCTTGTTTTCCCATCAACGCTACTGCATCTAGGTTTTAACACTCGACACGACAACGCATGGAAGTAGCTAACGCTGATACCAATATGGATGACATTATGGATGTAGGAACTGAGCATCATGATATTGGTAAGCAATGTTTCCAAATCAATAGATATTAATTTAAAATGTGTTTGTTTAAAACATTTATAAATATAGTAGCAGTATTTCTAGTAGTTGTTTAATTGTTGTGTGGCGCTTGTTGATTCACATTATGATTATTATATAATCTAGATAAAGTAAAATTGAAATACTTGAATTTTAAAAAATTAGTAATTTCTTAAATGTTTTACTCTGATGGATCCCAACTTTTATTCCGGGGAGTAAAGTCTATGAATTTGTGTGGTTAATGTGCGCAGAGGAAATTGTTGAGAACAACGGAAGGAGCACAACTGGGCTTGAAAATGGTGTCGGAATTCTTGAAGTTGGCGAAAACTACGTCAATTGCTTTACGATTGGTCAAGACCTCCGTATGTTCATCGCGCCGGTCTGTGGCTTAGGATCTTCCGTACCAGTTACTTTTGACGGTACGTATAAAATATTTGAGCAAATCGCTTTAGTCACAAATGCGGTTGTAAAACAGAGTAACCATTAAAGTAAATTTGTATTCATTTCCACGAGTTTTAATTGTGTTTATTTTAATATCTTGTATACCTACGTAATACCTGAGCGCATATTTTCTAATAACAGTGTTGTTTTTTTACAGAAAGTTTGCCTCACTGTTCAACTAATTTGAAGAGGAAATCCATGAATGACAAGGAGGGCGACCAAAATATTTGCGCTGGCGCAATCCTTCCTCACTTGCCGATCCCGACTCGTCGTGCTACGAAGAAAGTGAGTTTATTTTCAAATCAAAATTTCCCACTTATTTGAGGCGTGTAAAATTTCCTATGCTATCATTATGATTCCAGGTCGTACCTGCAAAATTGAAGGATGAAGCATATCGGACCAAAAGAGCAACGAAGAAAATCAACATCCAGCAGTACCTTAAGAAGAGAAAGGCTGATATGGAGGAAATGGCAAAGCTGAACAAATCTATTGCCAAAATAGAGAAGAAGATTCGAAAGGAGGAACACATCCAAAAACGTCTGCTCTCAACATTGAAAGATTTTGTTGCTTTGTGGGATTCTGAATCATCCGGCTCTGAAGATTCAAGCACAACCAGCAGCAACGATGAAAGTGATAGCGAAGACTGATCTACAAATCTGATCTGCCATGCAGAACTCTTAGATAACTGAACGCTTTGTTGTACTTAATTTGTATAATTTCATATTGCATGTATTGCCGTTTCCTGACTGATAGAACCCTTAGCTTAACGCCATGTACTAAATTATGTACTTATATATATATTTATATATATATTACGAGAGAATAAATTACTTGAACTTCGCTTTACTTCGGCTCTTTCATTCCTCAAGGCGTTATACTGTTTTCAATGTGCTAGGATAGCAAATATGTAAGTTCACGTAGACGCATCACTTTTTTTGCACTCACTCTTCCTGCAGATAAAACAGTACCCGGCTTCCAGAAATTAAATATAAGTCTTATGTCATCATGAGCAAGCACTTTACAAGTAGAGATTTTTTTTATTGTTCCGCGAATAAGAGTTTAATGCAATTCACTAATTAATAGGGTGGCTAAGCAAATAGGAGTATTATTTACCAAAGAAATTTTACCATTATGCAAAGCAGTAGTTTAAGGCATGGATGAATTTAAGTGGAATCGCTCTGCAGTTGAGCGCTGTGCATTTTGAATCAATTATTTGAGCACATTCCAAATTAGTTTACTTTGTATTCAGGGGCTGGGAACCCAAGAGCTAATTTAATTTCAATCATAATTAATAGTTGACTTTTTAAATCATTTTTAAAACACGGAAGCATCCGGTTCTTTATAGTTGTAGTGCTCAAATAGCACTAACTATTAGCTATGAGGCAACAAACAATATCATCATCATCTTTACATCTAACATTACTACGACTAACTATCCTATTCTTCGTTATAGACAACTGCACAGGGACTTGTGACAAATTACCATACAGGCATGTGAGTCGTGCAAATCAATTCAAAGTCTGCTCCATTTATAATTTTGTAAAGTAATTTATAAATGCTCTCAGGGTGTTTACGCAGTTTGTCAGGACTCCTATGGCAAATCCATCAGTTGCTATAATTCCAATTTGCCAACTGGAGCAACAGTAAACTTTAAATGTGCAGCGCATTATGCTCCTGCCAAGAAATCATACAACCGATTTGGGATTCGTCCGAATCCAACCCTGACCTGCAAACGAAATGGAGCCTGGCTCAATTACTCGAATTTCCAGCTACTCTCCTGTTTAGCCGGTAATTGATTTTGATTTTGTGTCATTGTTTAGCAATTAGTAGTATTATTCACACATTTGCAGAATGCGGAGTCCCACAAACAAGTTCGGTCAGTCCACAAATTATTAATGGAACCATTACGAGCACAGCATTTTTTCCTTGGGCTGGAGCTTTATTCTATTACAAATACAGAGCAAACCAATTCTCCTTTTTGTGTGGGGCAACATTGATCGAGAGTCCGGACGAAACTGAGGGATTTTTAATTTTGACGGCGGCCCATTGCATTACAGAGGAACGCTTGCCCTTCATGCAAGTTGCCCTGGGTTCGGACACCAGTGACTACGAGGACGCGAA
This sequence comes from Orthonychiurus folsomi, assembly GCA_036851895.1. Taxonomy (NCBI): domain Eukaryota; kingdom Metazoa; phylum Arthropoda; class Collembola; order Poduromorpha; family Onychiuridae; genus Orthonychiurus; species Orthonychiurus folsomi. Next base: position 8,355 of record JAAXYW010001602.1, on the reverse strand, counting down.
GAATGACAAGAACGTTCAAATATTTGAGGTCAGTTATTCGTCTCAGTAAAAATCATTTTATTTAGCATACGTTCGTTGAATGGGGTCATTACAGGTCAAACAGGCGATTTCCGCAGAAAATTACAGTCCGCGGGACGGGGACGACTTTCACAACGACATTGGGATCCTGCGGTTAAAGGGACGGGTTTGTTTGACTGATCGCGTTTTGCCGGCTTGTCTTCCGCATGACCCAGACCCCTCACAAGTTGGTGTCAATGACTATGGAGAAGTACAGACACTAGATACACGAAACCGAAATATTTGTATACATATATTCAATAGAACTTGTCATTGTTTTAATTGACTAGATTGTTGGTTTTGGGCTCACCACACCAGAAAATCCAAATGCATCAAAATATTTGAGACTTGCGAGACTACCGGTTGTTCCAGTCGCAAATTGCAATGATTGGTGGAGAAAACGGCCGTTGGACCACTCAGAATTATGTGTTGGATACAGAGCAGGTAAAGTATGGAACCACTTAATTCAAAAATATTAGCAAAGTTTACATAAATATCTTCATAAGCCTAATGTTTGTAAAGATGGAAGTGGGACATGTTACGGAGATAGTGGAGGCGGTCTAGTGTTCAAACACCAAAATGAAAACAAGTATTATGTGCATGTGAGTTACTAGGTCTGGTCATACAGCTATCCGCAAAATAATTTACTTAGGAATTATTTGCACAGGGGATTGTAAGCCATGGGCCTACCTATGGTAAGGGTTCCATTCTGGATTGTAAAACCTATTCCGTCTTCACCAAAGTTGCCCCGTATCTTCCGTGGATCCATTCAATACAATTTGATGATTCTGGAGAAATATCTGTAAGAACACTGCCCTGTATCAATTTATATTGTTGGATATGTACTTCTAACTGTGCCTTACTCCTGATAGACCATTGATCCCGATAAGTGTCAATCATCGACGTCACCTCCACCTGTGGCTTCAACAACAACAATGAGGCCAACGACTACCACCACAACAGCCCCTTGGCCAACATTCTCAGGTACTGATGCTACAAACTACAATGTTTCATAGACTCGAGTAAACAAAATGTAATCTTGTATCTTTAAAGTTACCACTGGTCAGAGTTTACATTACGAAGAATTTGTTCATTAGTATAATGAATTTTATGGTTTTTCAGATGTACCAACTTTTCCACCCCAGCCGGAATACGGTAATGCGTACCAGGAACTTGGGCTCCAAATTCACAACAAATATAGGCAAAGGCATGACGTCGGACCGCTTAAGCTCAGCAACTTTGTAAGTGCTATATGTAATTTGTGAATAATATTTTAGACAGTAAAATATTAAAAATTATTACAGTTAAATCAGAGAGCACAACTATATGCGGACAAACTTATCCGCGAAAATAATTTCATAAATGTAAATGGAATTGGGGATAAATTCCTCAAAAATATTTTCCACACAAATGAGCGTGGGATTTATCGGACGGATACAGAAATTGTGCAAAAAGCCGTAGACTTGTGGTACAGCAGCTCAAGCGAGTACAATCGAAATGATCCGAAGCCAACAACATTCACACAAATGGTTTGGAAATCAACTACGGATATTGGGATTGGGTTGTCCACCACAGGAATCAAGTCAAATGGGGAAAGGCGTACAGTCGTGATTGCTGCTTATTCTCCACCTGGTAACACCGTTGGAGAGAATGGAGGTTTCTTCCACCTAAATGTTTTTATTTAATATTTGCAGTTTATGGTATAGACTGATTTCTGGTTGAGTTCAGCATCAGTAAAATATTTTGTCCTTATCTATATTATTTGCTATATCTTAATCTCAAACTAGAAATTCAATTTGTATCAAATTGCACATATCATTTTTCACTTCTGTATTCGTATTTCAAGTTTCGCATTACTCGTGTAGTACTATGCAGGATGTTTGGGCATTGTTGAAATTGGTGCTTGCATTTGAAAGTCGAGTGATTCATTTTAGAAAAGAATCACACACCTCAATTCACATGATAATATAACAACTGCAACCGCTGTAACGCCATGCACACTCATGTAATATATTAAGAAAAACAAGTATTGATTCAAAATTCCATGTGTGTCATCATGTACACTTGTTTACTACAATGAAAAGTATAACAGATAATTTGAACATATTAATTTATACTATTGTTGGCCCAGTAAAATCTGGTTTAATAATATTAGAGGCAGCAGTACTGAGCCCAAGAGCCGCCAATTTTTCTGTGATGAGAATTTCATCTCCGTCGTTGAAATATGGGTCTAATGAGAAAACGTTAAAGGAAATACCGGTCACTACAGCATTTGTGTTCCCTGGTCTCTTTGCATTCCAGCATTGAGCAAAGAGTGTCCATCTGCCATTCGGGCCTTGGAGAATAGGAACGTAGGCAAGAGCTGACAAAAGAAAGTGGAATATTAATTTCATTCTGTAAATTATTATTTAAGAAAACTCTTACCTCCAAGGCAACTTCCTGTGGCGTCACCACCGGTTCCGAATTTTCCATAGCACAAGAAAGGGTAGGAAGGATTTGGAAATGTACAATTCCTTTGAACTGTTCGCTCACCACCAAAAGCGACGTCAATAGCAACTCCTCCGTAGATTCCAGTCCAAGGGGTAATCAAATCCAACATCCGCAAAGCTTCGGGATCATTTGCATAGCACCTTTCACCGTAACCAAGGGCATCCGCCATCCGAGCAGCATAATATCTGGACATCATTAAGTTGTAAAACTGTGAGCGTTGTGCGTACTAAAAAAAATGATAAGTATATTATTAAGTAAAAATTATTAATAACAAATTTTAAAGCAAGGTGAGGTACTTACAAGGGTGCCGGTGTCCACAGTTTGTGCAATCAATGCTTCACAGGTTGGAGTAGCCGGAGTCATATGTTTGCGGATTACATTCGGGGTGAAGTGAATAGTAAAGGAAATTATCGAGGCAATACGTTCCATTGCAAGAGTCAAGGGCCACCAAAGTAACTAAAACAGAGAGGAGTACTTTAAAATTCATTGCAAAGTATTTATGTTTATGCTTGAAAACTGTATTTTGTTATGATACCATTTTTAATCCGCTCAATTGGTATTTATAGTAAAGTCACTCAAAGGAGTGACTGCGGAATGACGCAAAAAGTTGAACGCACTTATTCATTTACCTTTTCCAGTTATGTCCAGTTTGGCTAGTTCTTTTTTGCGTATCCGTTGACACTTGCCCTCGCTAATCCATGTTGTCTTCCTAGTTCTTAAGCCAAAGACCAGCAGTTATTACTTCCAAAAGTAACAGTTGAGTCATTCAAAGCAGAGGTCTGTTACATTTGCAATTTGTCTGGTCTATTTTTAATACAGATCTGCGAATTTGGAAGGATGAGTTTAACCTCTCTTATCCCGGATGCAATCATTTCCGAAAGGGTTACGCACGTGTGACATTGATTTCAATTTATTTTGAAACATGGTCCAACAAACTTAAGAGACTAAGGGGGGTTGATCTTTGAGTCTGACGTCAGGCGTCAAATCAGTGATCAGGTCATAAACCCTACAATGTATTCTATTCACATTTGATGTAAAAAAAAATTTTGCGCGATTTTAAAATCCAGACAAATTTTGAAATGTTTCTAATTTTTTAAGATTTTAACCAATCCAATTACTATTTTGCTGCACAAACTCAAGGAGTCTGAATAATATTACGGCATCAATGCCAATGCCATAAAAAAATCGGCTGCAAAATTTTTATAGCCTGATTTCTATGTACACCTAAGCCCGACATTTAAAATTAGAAAGACTCCGCAGATTCAGTGGGCTTATGTGATGTAGAAATTAAATAAAACAAAATTATAAAGTAAACACTGTTTTACGTGAGTCGTATGCTTCGTTTATAAGGTCATTTGATTTTGAATTTAATTTGACCTCTGTATTCGACAAGCTGGAATGGTCAATTGATCAATGGTGGCTTGCTATGAAAATATGAAGTTTTACTATAATGAAAAACGAAGAAACAGCGTTTGCACCTCAAACCAGCTGCAAAGGAGGAAATGCTTGAATGAAATTCCATTTCCCGTCATTTGGCACAAGGAATGTGGTCATTCAAAACAAATATCATTGCTTAAAACAATTAGGAAACCCGGCACAATGCGAGCTCTGCAATGCAAATGTAATTAACATATGGTAAATCCAGCCCTCGGAATAAGTAATAATAATGGCAGGTAGGGATCCCATGCATCCTTCGTGCGTGTCCCGTTTTAATGAATTATGGTTGGAATTCTTGGCGACCTTTACCAACAATGATTTTAATTTGGCATTACTTAACTTGTACAACATCGGCAACAATACTTGCACCCACGTACGCGAACAAGTAACGTAACGTAATAGGTACCCCACAGTGCAGCATGCTTTCGTGCAGGAATCCCTATGATTAAATTTGTAAAGTAAGTAGCGTGTGTGTTGATGACTCCTGCAGTCCTGCACTTTTGCCAGAAAAACAAAAGCCATAAGTCCGTAATTAATTATATTAGTAGTTAGTTAATTGTCACTGGTTTCACTTTCACACCTGATTGCTTGCCGACAGCACTGACGTTCAGTGCACTACTGATCTTTTTGGATGTGGGCTGTGTAAGTTGGTCAGTCGTACAAAAAGAATGCGGGTCAACACTACGAATTTGATTCTTCTGGTACAAAATATTTTTTAATATACACCTCAAAAATAACTTATATAAAAAGTGCGATTTTTCTAAGGTTTTTGGATTTTCCACAACTGTAATCGGATTGGAAGAATGGCAAGTGTACGTCAAAATTTTAAAAGAATGCAAATTTTGCTGTGTATTACTTACAAATTTGACTTGAAATCTTAATAAATTATGTTTTCAAATTTGAAAGTAATATGTAATTCATTTAATTAAGTGCACCAGGTCGTGGGGCGAGAATTACACAACAGATTCAGAGCCAAACATAATGCTCCACCCCTGCAACTCAATGAAACGGTAATTGATTTGAAATCCCTGCTCAAAAGTTATGCAATTAACGGTTGAAATTGCACTTGAATTCAAATGCGGATATACAGGTTTATTTGCCCAATATTAATGCTATAGGGCCATGCCATACTCATAGCTCAGCTTCTCCATAATGGAACTTAACTGTGCACATTTATCCGACACGTACAAGGTATTAGCAATACACAAAGTTAACATTATCAGCACATTTAAGAGAGCAGAAGACAAGAAACTTTAAATGTATTCAGGCAAATTAAGTAGACATTTTGATTACAGATCAAATTAGAGATTACCATAAATATTTGTGTTAGCTTTTACCACGGCGAAATATTATGCTCTGAATTAATCTTCAACACAATTTGAGCAATCCATTGGGGGAATGCATTCCGTGATGTTTGGAGCCATTGGGCTGAATTGAGGTGGGCAAATGTACACGACTTCAATGAATTTATTCTGCTCTTTACTCAAGAAGCACCGCAAATAGTAATTGACATCTCCTGTGAAAAGGACAACTCCCTCTTCCTCACAAGTTGGAACGGAAATGGTTACGGGCTCATTTTCAGTATTCAAAGGTTCCCACCCACGTGCTTTCCCGCGCCCACGGCTTCCAGAATTTACATTTCTTTTTTGCCTCCTGCATTTGAATTAATACGTGCAGTAATCAGTAATCATACATATCATAATTAGTACAGATTATGATAGTTCTAACTAATAATTACGAGCAAAGTCGTAAGGAAATTTAGAGCAACCCTTTTAGGTCACATTAAATTTTAGTCTCACCCCAAGATCCCATCCAAATGGCTATCATCGCGGTTATTATGACTTCTGGGTATGGAATTAATCGCAATGAGCTCAGATAAAAATTCCTCATTTGCGTCAGGTAGGGATGGCCCAGCACCATCAGCAGTGGAGTACGAGATTTGCTAGAAATTAGAAAAAAGAGATAAATTATATTGAATTTATCTAGTTAGGATTCAGATCAGAACTAATTTTGAGTTGAAATCTTAGAAGCTTACATTACAACATAACAAAATCAATGCAAGCAGTGAAAAAGCCTGTAAAATATTGACGAATACGTTCTTTTCCATTTTGCACAGCTTTGACAAGTCAATATAGGTAAAGGTTTCAGCACAAACTAAAACGCAAATATGTAATACGTGTTTCAACTGCGTGCAACGAAAGGTGAAAGTAGACATGGCTGGAGAAAGAAATTGTCATTGCTGTGTTGGATTGGACACCAATTTAAATGACATTTTTATTTGTTGAGTCACATTTTACGATATAAACGGCAGTTAATTTAGATTAACTATTTTGTTTGCGCACATTCACACTGCATTGGATGACTAGTGCGCCTTTATTTTAGTTTGGCAACTTATTGCAGGACAATAATGGTTTGGCTTGCAAGCATATTGTTAAAATCTCACATTTTTAAACACACATATAGTTTTTCTGGTTATGAAGTGATGTCCACTAGAAATGGATGTGAATATGTAAGTGTCGTCAGACAATTTTCAGTTAAATTTCGGCAATAGCCTCCTTCTGCCTGAAGCTAATTACTTGTAAATTATTTTGAATTTCATCCGCAATATAGAATTATTCTACAACACAGAATTTGCAAGTATTTAAAGCAATTTGCTCATGCCTAATAATTATAGGCTTAAGCATATATGCAGAGCTTAAATATACTTGCACCTTGTAACATTATTTAAGCTAATGAACTTCATCCGAAGCAGCTTGCCTGAAGGACTGAATCAAATCGCGTTTGATTCGTGTAATTTATCACATCACGTCTACATCTAGCCACCCCACGATCTCGTTCTTTGTAATTGCGAATTCGATCCACTTGGACCGGTTTAACTAATTCGATACCGGCTGCAGGGCTCTCCACACCACGCCCTCACCCACCACTGACATAATAATTGCAATCATCTCAAACCAGCTCTCATTGTGGCTGCGTTTGAATGTGTTCGAGACAATGCAAATTCAAATTGTGCATGAGTAATTCAGCACGTCACGGTTTACCGTAAAGTATGGACTCCACCGCACTGTATGGATTTTGTTTTGGCGGCGTCCTGTCTACCCACGAAATGCGATAATCCCGGCGAATAATATGTCATTTTGGCAATATGCAAAACTTACAGCAAAAATGAAATGAATTACAAAATGTCATTTAGTAAGGTTTGCCAGCGTGCCTTAGCTGTATTTTTTGCTAGTTGACATTATTTAACAAATTTGCAATTATTGTACCAGAAATTATTATCAGTTCATTAATTTCTTACTACAGCTGAACGCGGCCGCCCAGGATTTTGCCGAACACGTGATTAAAGAGAAAAGAACGAAAACACCAAAAATCCGAGGGTCAATATCAAAAAACTCTCAAACAACAAAATCTGAAGATATTCCACTGAACGCAAACGAGGCCGTGAAAAAAGCTGTAACAAAATGGTACTCTCTAATTACTTCCGAACATTGGAATAACCCAAATTACACGGCGTTCTCGGCTCTTGCATGGAAAGGAACAACGGATCTCGGGGTTGGTGTAGCATCCAATGGAATTCGAACTGTCGTGGTTTCTGCATACTGGCACCCTGAAAGCACCGAAGAGAATGTTACCAAATCTAAGAATGTGGCATTAGTTAAGAAAATGTCTGCTGTGGCAAAATTTGGTCCGAGAGTGTACACCCATTTTGGATTTGATAGCAGGAGACGCATTCCTGGTTTAGCCTCAAACTGAATGAAATCAGGGAATTTGATATGCTGGCATTGGTTAGATCCGTTTTACCGCCGTCCATGCAATGTGGTTAACTAATTGTAAGTCTATTTAAGGATGACAATCTTTTGCTAAACTGAAATTTTCTGTTTCCTATCCTGACTGAGTAAACTGTTGAATGTATTTAGGAATTCACCATGTTTCACTTAAGCAATTTTTTGAGTACTCGATGACCTACGTGAATTCAAATCCGACAATTCAGCGAGTTGGATGCAAAGCGTTAAGCGTTAAAATAAAACTGCACTAGCAAATCTAAAAGTTCAGAATTTGAAAATAAAACAAAGTAAACAAACCATGACATGAATGATGCTAAGTAATGTTAAGAGATGGGAGCACGGATAGAATCTCGCATCATCTAAGCTCGTTAATATTAGGGGAGAGTGTGTCCTTAGTGTCCTATTTTGTAACTACTTGATAAGAGAAATTTGCAGAAAACTGTCTGTATTGTCTTATAAACTTTGTAAGTACGCACAGTCCCCTCTTAATCGTCAAATGGCAAATAATTCAAAACAAACTCGATCGGAGTAATGTAATGCAAAGCAAAGCCACTGCACATTCCGACGTCGGATTCGTCCAAAAAGG
>JAAXYW010001601.1:0-20402 GCA_036851895.1 Orthonychiurus folsomi | reverse complement strand
CCAACAGGCAGCGGGTTGGACCCTCCATTTGACCAGAAATAAAATCAGGGTTTGAATCAACTAATTCTTCGGATTTGTAGGTACATGCCATAGGCTCAGCATCGGTTGTATTTGTTGAATTACTGGTAGTTCCATCTGAAAAATATAAAGGACAATTAATTGTCAATTATTAACCTTATTCAATTACAATTGGTTAACATCCTAAGTGTGTATTTCTAGTCTACTGCACCCCACCCTATTCCTAGCTGCCTATGCCTGTGAATTAGCAACACACACGTCAATTTAGTATGAACCATAGCTTATGCACATTAAATAACGTGCTATGATTATCGAGGCATTGTACCACATACGCTACACTACAATGTATTCAATAGAAACATTCTGATTGAATGAGTGTGTGATTAATAATAATTGGGCATTTCCTTCCTCAGCTCATTTCACGCACATGTAAATTTGGGTGTGCTACATGGGAGTAAAGTTGACCCCAATAGGTCAATTAAGTACAATTAAACTAGCAAGTAACACAACAAACATTATTAAAATTTGGACTAAAACAGAAATGCTTGTCACTTTGGATTTTGTGCTACATGTACAATCATGGAGATAGGATGTAAATACAATAATTAGCCTTAAGTATTTGCAGAATACCACATGTGCAACCTTGCAGATAATAATAATCCGTGAAGCTTTACGCTGCACTTCATATTCACTCGTATTATATAGGCATTTGCTCTACCGCAGTGAGTCACCGCATTCCATCGCTTGGCTATTTAACATTGGGAATACTACACGTTTCGAGAAGTTTAGGTTTAAAAAAAATTCTGTGGTTCCAAACGGACCAGCCTGTTTTTATACTTTAGGTTCGTGGAATCAAATCTGTAATTAAACTGTCGTAATAACAAAAGAGTTACAAACTTCCTAGATGTTGCGTAGGATTGCCTCCACGATGTTCACGGCCATTATTGTTTTTATCGAGATTCGTTGGATTCGTTAAAAATCCCTTCGTTTCTTCAGGACTAGGATGAGGAGTTTGACCGTTGTTGCAAAATACCTTTTCAGGTTTCCTTAATTCACCGAAACTAACACTTTTGGCACAACTTGCGCTCACACTCATTTCTCAGAAATCAAGTCAGTCAATTTTCACTTGTCTCCGAAAGCAAAATATAATTGGGATTTGAATTGACCGGCGAGGTACAAACTTGCAGACAGACAAAGACGATTTTTGGTTTGAGAAAGTTTCAACATTCCAAATCTACCACAATAGCATGGCTGACGTACGGCACGGCACAGAAATTTCCAACCTGGGGGATTTTCTTCTTCTTGTAGACATCCACTCAGTCAGAACATGACCGGAATACCAAGTACATATGACGATGAGCTTATTTTTATTGAGCACGATCAAGTTTTGAATTCTGAATTAACACATTGATGACTATCTTTAAAAATTTCGCGGCGGCGTATGCATCCGTGTGTGTGTGCCTCCCACTTCAAATGGCAATGGAAATTTGGCCAAACGTCCATGAAAATCTCAAAAATCTTTTCCAAATCAAAATTTCAAAATAATTTCCCTGCAAGCAGAATTTCACGTTCACCACACCTGCAGTTTATCACGTCACAAGTCACGTACGTACAAAGACACAAATTGTAATTTGTAATAATTTGAAGCACGATCGACCTGCCATAAACACGTACGTACGTACGTTTATTCGACGACTCGACTGTGTAGCAGTAAATGCTCTGACCTGGTGGCCCAAACCCAATCATATAAGTTAAAAGTCAACCTGACATTAGCAAAAATTTTAACTCAAAACTAGCTTTAGATACTTGTTTGCACCTTGTTCGTGATTCCTGATTAGTAACTCCACTCGTTCCTCTTTTCGTTGTGTGTTACGCCCAAGGAAACCTCCGGCACACTATTTGCTAAATATCTACAGAGGCAAAGGCTCTGACGGCGATGATGGCACGACGGCACAGCCAGGCCAGAAAGTTGTGGGCCTTTGCCTTTACACAGCACAGACACAGGTGCAAAAAAGTAATTCTGATGGCTGGCGATGCCATTGCATTGCATTGGTATGAGCAAAAAAGTACTTCACTTCATGTACGTAGTGTTTTCTGTACTTGTAAATTGTAATGCCAGTGCTGGGATTAGTTGGAAGTTTATACTTCGTACGTCCGTACTGGTGATGCAGGTAATGTAAACATGCACTTGGATAGCCCAACCCAGCTGGGCATGGACTCACACATTCCAATTCTCATTTTGCTAGCCTTGCATTTGCATCTGCCTGCATGTGTTCTAACTCTTTTTGTGCTTTTGAGGGACTTGACTTGATTGAGTAGCTGCACTGGGAAGGGGTTGTATTTCCAATTTTCATACTGCATTCAAGATACGCATGGTTCATTCATACCTCAAGTCAAAATCAAAGGAGAGAAACATTCCGATGCAAGTGCTCAAAATAGGGTGATTCGCAAGGGAAGAAAACATAGAAACACGTGGAGTCTTGAAGATTATATAATTGGCTAAAGTTTATTTAATGTGAGGTAATTTTGATTAAGTGTTTAATGTGAGTTTTGTTAAGATGATTTGAATTTTGTCCGCCTACGTCACAACATTGCAAGTACCAGGTACAAAGTATACCTGGTACTACTGGGATGGAAATAAATGACTCAACATACAGGGTAATTACTGGGATACCGCCCGTTTAATTTAGTACCAGGCTTTTACGAACTTAAATGAATGATTCACTTGTACGGAACAATGCCCTTCTAATTTGTATTCATAAATTCAAAGGGTGGAGTGAAGCGTGTGCAAATTGCATTAATTAAGAAGCCCTTTGCTTCTACTCATCCCAACTTCTTCGCCCACACAAATGAAGGCGAATCGGAGTTTGTACAAACACAATCTGTGTTCTAATTTCCTTCTCAGTAGCGCAGCGCAGCGCCGCATCGAATTAATTTGCTATGAGATTCTGAAAGCTCAGCTGATATACAGATATCTGTACGATGCGACTCAAGTTCTCCAGCATAAATGGCTTTAGCAATGCAAATTCTCTTTCAACCTTGACTGCCTCTGGTATTACAATACGAATGGAAATTTTAGAATTGCGAAAACAGTTATCCCAACCAAATGGCAGGAAATTGAACGGATGCGATGGGTCACGAAAGTTCTGTTTTGCTTCATGTTTCCAGTTTAACATTTCTGGAAAATGTGCAAAATGATGCACATTATTTGACTCCTTCGGAACTAAGATATGGGTGGTGGTTTTTAATACAATTAATTGCATGGGTTATCCCATTTCGCAATGACTGAAGTCCTTCTTGGTCAGTTCTTCGGGAAGTTGACCAACCTGTTGCTCACTCGTCATGTGCGTTTCAAGTGTGCAAATTATAGTTTGCATAAGCTTACTTACAGCCCACACGAACCTTCACTTGTTCAATTCAACTGCCCTTGCCTTTTCTGCTCCATCTGATGTCAGCCAGGATTGCAGTAATAAATGTTATAAACATTTTAGGCATGTTTAGCCCATCATTTATGAGAGAACCAGACACCAGGAGGAGGTCTGTTTATGATCTTTTGGTTCTGTGTGCATTAGTGTTTTAGAAGACTGCACCCATGCAGTTCTTGAATGATGGATATTGCAGGGACAGAAAGATTGCATTCCTATGTAAATCCTTTTTTGTCTTGCCCTGTGATGTTTATCCATGTGCTACTTTTAGTGCAAGCAAACATCTTGAATGAGCGCTTCAGTTGCAGGCAGTTAAATCGGTAAAGGCCCTCACTAACCATATCGCAAACGCCCACCTTCTAAATATTGTATTTGAGCAGTCAACATAAATAAGGAAGCCTATTTAAAACTCACGATTGTTATTTAAAACTCACGATTGTGCCTACACTTAGGAAATAATGACAATAAGGATGCTGATGCGTACAAGGAAACGAGTGAATCATTGAAGTCCAATTGTATTAACAAAACTGACCTCCATGCTGTGGCCGATGTAATGATTGTGGTGACCTAAATCATGATGGAATATTATAAGCTGAGTGTATTTAATAATCTAAAACAAAGTAAATTGTAAACGCTGTTAAAGCTGTTTTGTCTATAAAATTTATGGTGAGTAAGAATGCGAGAACACGACACAGTCTTTATTGGGTAAATGCACATTAATGCACTTCCACTCATCTTTATTTATCGGGCTAGACTGCATCAGTTCAGTATGCTGGAAAACATATTTGAATTTGTGGCTCAAGGGCTTAATCGAAAATCGAGACAGTAAAGGACGAAGATATTTCAGGTTGGATGGAAAATAAAGTAAGAAATAATACAGCTTAAGTGCTTGGACTGAGTTTTCCTCCTTGTTTAACTCCACGACTTAAACTTACTTTTTAACTATTGCGGGTATGTTCCTTTCCTTCCGGAGATTGTAACAGTACCGAAGTTTAGCCCATACCCCAAGGCACATTTTCCTCAACCTCGGGTCCTGCCCTGGAGGTAGGCTCATGGCATAAGCGTATTCGTTCTGGATAATTTTTCGAGCAGATTTCAGGTGTCCGAGCTGAAGGAGGCTTATAGCTGCATAGATATGGCATCTTGATGTGATGAGAGGGTCACCAATCATGATTGCTATTCGAAGTTGGGCTAGTGATACCCTTCCGGCTTCTACCGCCTACAAAATAAATAAATTGGCAATGTTAGGATTAAGCTCATACATGTAAAACATACGGCCAATTTTATTAATTACCAACCCAATCAGTCGACAAGTCTCCGAGGGCTGAGAAAGCACCTCCAAGAGTAGAAAGCCAAGATAATGCATGTTCATTTTCCACTTTTTCGGCCACAGATAGATTTACGATTTCATTCCTGTTTTTAAAAAAATAAGAAAACACTTACTTTCAGAAAATAAGAGATTACAAAATGCTCTGCAGGTATTCGCCTCACCCAACTGTATCCATTACATGTCCGTTAGGTTCCTGGAGCATAATTGCAAATGTTAAAAAATTAATTCCAGGAACCTGGTCAGTCCCGCCCAAGTGTTTTTTGCACATTGCCAGGCGATAAGTTTCAGAACTTTGAAGAATATCCATGAAGTACGATAAGAAGTAGCCATCCATCTTATAAACCCGTCTGCAAACCCGATGAGGTATTGTGGAATTGCCTGACTCGTCCAGATTTAATTTGACTAGGTCTATATGTATTCCGGTGAAGTTCGAAATTCTGCAAGAATCAGCAGTGACCTTCAAGGATTCAATCGCAGTTGAAAGGTGAGATGCTGTGTTGTTGTCGCATATCCCGTGTTCTTCTAGCCTCTGTCAAAATCAAAATAGTATAATGTTAGTGAAAATTTTTTATTGCTCACTCAAGCGTTTCATAATACAGTAATGCAAATTTTGTAATTGTAATTTTGCAAGTTTACAATGAATACAATCTCACTTGTGACTTACTTGCTTTGGTAATAATTGATGACATTTAGCGAAAGAAGGAATTTCTGGACATTTCCAACCAGGAATAATATCAATAATTTCGGCGACATTTAGAGCTGGGGCTGAAAACGTCGAATCCAGTCTTCGACGCTTAAGACGGAACTTAAATCCAGGGCTTCGTCTCCTACGCCACCAACTCTGAGGAATGCAATTTAGGCTCGTGAGGTCAATCGAGGATGGAGTCAAGTCCAGTAAATACATTTCCTGTTGCGTGTTGCCCGACAAATGCGGCAAACCCGTGTGAGAAACAATAAAGTAGCAATAATTATTTATTGCTTAAATAATTAATGTTCCGGTAGTACTTAATTTAAAAAGTTATGTCAAAATTGCTATCAACGTTCTTTTCCATACGTCAACGCAACGTCATAATGTAATGTAATCGAAAGAGGCGTCTATGGAGTCATAAATTACCTATTCGTGTATAGTTCTCTACACTATTGACACCTACACCTCTTCACTGGAGTTCACTATTGGTACTTAATCAAATACTAAAAAACTCACGTGAAATGCTATAAAGATTGTTCTTAAACTTTAAATGTGAACCGGATTCTGAACTATATTTTTATCAAATCTCAATTCATAAAACCCATACAGGCACGGACATCATAACCTCAAATCTCGCGGTGCTCACTCCACACGCCCATTGATTTAAAAATCATTGGATTTGGCAGTCCGGGAATTTCATTCGAAATTTAAAATCCTCATTTTCATTTTTCATACATTTCTGTTCCGCCGCTCCGTCCCAGAGTATAACCCTGCCTGACAGAGTGCTAAAAACAGTGGTAAATATTTTTGATTAAGAAATGATTAAGGAACACTGTTGACTGCAAACTCCTCCTTCGCGTTTTTCATTTGGCGCAGTTCATTATCAAAGTGAGATTGGAACAGAAGCTAAGAAGGCAAGTCGTAATACAACATTTATTCATTTACACTTTGTGGTACGTATGTAATGCCACTTAACTTAAGATGAAAATGATTAATTTAACAGGTTTTGTTTCACATTTTTTAATAGCAATGGAGTTTTCAAACAGTAGTTTGAAGCACATGATTGCCGCTGCGTTTGAGAAAATCAAAGACGAGCCCGGTGATGTACTTAAAAAATCGGAAATACGTGTAATGAAGGATGTGTCAGTTCGGAAACTGGAGTTTCCTGAACATTCGATCAGACAAATGTGCCTTAATCATAACCTATCACAAGAAAAGTATGTGAAAACGTTCATAATTTCCATTGATTCTATATCAAAATAATTTCATAAAATATTTTAAATTGTAACCAGTCAAGAGGGACGTCTATCGTGATAATTTGTTAGCTTAATATTGAACTAATTGAATTGTAATTATTATTGCTGTGTGATATAAATATAGCGAGACAAATCAAGAACCATTGATGTGGACACGCGAAAATGAACAGAGAAAAGAAAAACTTATGGTCACTGCTGCGTTTGAAAAAATTAAAGACGTGGTTAATGACGACGTGTTCATAAAACCTGGACGTCAACGACTTCGAGTAATGAAGAGTGTATCAGTCTTGAAATTGGAGCTCCCTGAACAATCCGGCACTCATTTGTGCCCTACTTACAAACTGATGCCGGAAATGTACGTTGAAACATGCCATAACTTATACTTTTTCCCAAATAAGTTTTTTCTGTTGTTTTTCTTAGTCAATGTAAGAGTTCAACCATAAGAAGTAACTTGGAGTCTACGGATTGTAATAACAATAACCATCCTGAAAGCTGCTCTCTTCCTGTTGATGTCAAGAGGTGCATTTTTTAGGAACAAATTCTAGTTAGCTGCGGTTAGTTAATGCTGGTTTAATTCTCAACAGTGAGCCAAAGGACCACGAACCAACGACCGATGAAGATGAATTCATTCTGAACTTTGTGCTTGATAATATAGTTCTACCTGATGTTAAGCCGGAGTTCGACGAAGCTACTGATACGTTGGTAACATCTAGTCAAGTTGCTCATGATGTCGTTCCAGACTCCACTCATGATGGTTCTGATGTCAAAGTTGAAGGTAATTTGGAAAACCGGATTTGTCCTGCTGTTAGCTCTATTGTCGCAGGAAGCATTTGTTCAGGGAAAGGCTTAATATTCTTCTGGATTGCAGAGAGACTCACATATTTCTGTGGATCGTGCGGGCTGGCTCTTCAAAGTTATGATGAGCTATGCGAGCATGCCAAGTCACATTTTCCCGAACTACCAAAACCAAAACCAAAACGTACCATTCCTTCAATATCAAAAAGACTGCCTAAAAGAAGACTGATCACTTTGAAGAAAGCTTCTCTTTCCAAGTCTCCAAGAACCAGCAATGAAACTTGTGATAGGTGTCACAAAACCTTCCCGACTCCAAATAGTTTAGAATACCACAAGGTGCACGTACATCTCATAGGGTACCGAGTTAAATGCACAATATGCAACTTAGGATATCAAAATCAAAACCAGCTGGACGATCACATGTTGAAACATTCGGACAATAGGAAATTCAAATGCAAATTTTGCAGCAATACGGCATTTAAATCAAAAGGAAACTTGAGCAAGCATATAAAACTGGTACATTCTGATGTCAGGAACTTTCCTTGCGGAAGATGCTCACAGAGTTTCAAATCAAATGAACATTTAAAGCAACACAATCGGAAAGTCCATTCCAAACCGACCGACAAAACTAATGAGTTGTTCAAATGTGAATTGTGTTGGAGAGATTTCAAAAGCATCTTATCTCGAGATTATCACGCAGCAACGTTTGATCATTCTGAGGAAAGGAAGTACAAGTGCAAGCTTTGTCCAAAGGACTTTAACACTTCCCAGAATCTCCGCAAGCATCTAATGACCCATTCGGATGAACGAAACTTCAAGTGTGAATCTTGCTTGAAAGTATTCAAATTTAGTTATGATCTTAAAAAGCATGAAAAAACACATTCTGGCTCTGGCAAAGCACAGGTATCTAGGCCGTGCTTCATGTGTAAAAAGACTTTTGCAACGTCTAGTAACCTGAGTCGACATTACAAAGAAGTGCATAAAGTTGCCGTATTTGACTTTCTTTCTAAACCAGTTAAAAACCATTGTGAGGTAAATCGGACTCTAACTGTTAACGATGTGGATCCGATAAGCTGATTGAAATATCACATCATGTGTAATTGTTACTATATTTAGTGATCAATGAATTAATTTATGTAAGCAATTAAATTTGCGAGAATCGACAAATAAATACGTTGTCAATTGAAAATTAATTTTCAGCATCATTATACTTTGCATATAAACTTAGGCTTATATACTGTGAGGTTGACTTACACAGCATGAAAATCACTTACAATTTGACAAACAAGCACAACTGACAAAAAGAATACACGTGGTATTAGATTGCATTAGTTCTTAGTTCTTCTATTTGATAAACTTCTGCTTCTTCTGAAGCAAAGCCTTTTCATTTGCTTTAAAGTGCTTCATGAATCCTTTGAAGCTCCGGGTAAAGAGCATAAACATGTCTTGTGTTTGATCTAGGGTATCATCTAATTTAGAGATAATTCATTTCCGTTCCTCAAAGTAAAAGCTCGTTTCGCATTGCACAGCGCGAATCTAGTCTAGTCCGTCCCACTTACACTTGACTACAAATCTCAAGTGGCATAAGTTTTGTGGATCCCTTGTATTATAAATTCTAATGCCAAACACACACACTCATGAAGGGTTCAGTGTTTTATTCCCTCATCGGAATCCTGGTCACGTCCAACCCATTTCTACTAGTGTGGGAATCAATTGTCACTTAACATCTTCATCCGAGTTTTCCTTTTTCCACTCTAGAAACCCAGGAGCCTTGTTCGTGTCCACCCACCCTGCACTTAATGTTTGCATGCGCAAATTGAACCCTGTTTTCGGTGTTTCGGGTGGATTGTCATCCTGTGTTAAATTAATACCCGGTTGGTATGCAATGGTAGATCCCAACCTGGTGAGACATGGAAGTAAGTGCTATGCTGCTGGTGGTACGTAACGTGGTGGAGTGCCAAACCTTTTGGGAATGATATGACAAGGTTCCGAATTCGGAGACCCAAGTTTCGCAAGAGTATGTACGTAACAAGGGGGCAGGATCGGAGTGTTGGGCATTGACTTGACTTTGTTGGACCGAGTCCGTCTATCTTAGTCACTTCGTAGGAATAGAAACACACGCGGTGGCTCTTTTCAGCTACGCATTTCTTCTTTGCAATCCTTACCCCTCGTGTGGTTGAAAACATTGGGATCGATGAAATCCTTCTTGTGAAGTGATCTTTCTTTTTTTTCGCAAAAACACGGAGATCGTATTAGATTGAATAGGAAGATCGTAAAATCGGACAGTACGGTCCACTCCATTTTCGGCAACTGGCTAGTGAACACTTCATTCAAAGAAAAAAGCAGGACTCTTTTCCACGCCACGGCAATCCCATCACTCTTATCTATCCATCTCGTCGACACTGACCAAATATTCCGTATCTCTTCCAAACAATTTCTCTCACATTTTCCTTTTCATTACTAACTAGAATCCGAATTAAATCATTAGACAAAAATTAAATCCTGGGAAGATTTAGTGCTATTTATAACGTCAAACGTGAGGCGTATAAGAAGATGAGCCAGCAAAGATTTTCACCCGGAACAGCCGTGGAGCCAACTTCATCTGTAGAAATCTCTATTTCATGCAGGTAATCCCGACGTGATTCACTTTCCTTTCACTTTCGTGTAATGCGAGAATGTGACTCGTGTCACCTGTTGTGGCTCTGGAAAGTTTTTGATGGGATAAAGTCAACAAGATTAGGTTCGGAATTCCGGAAGCTCAGGCAAGCATGTTAAAAGTCCAATTGACACGCGATGTATCAATTTCACTTTCCTCGCCACCACGTCTCGAAATGATGAATGAACTTGCGTTTGTATAGCTGGGTGTGGTTTCCTTCCTCTCCGATTTCGGGGATGCAGATTTGTTCAGAGATTAAGGATTGAATCGGAGCGCTTTGTGCTTGTGTTTGACAAATTGAGCGTGAACAGCATCCGGTTAATTAGAGTCATAAATTATGTTTGATAACATAATACGCTACTCAATTAATTACAGAAGAGACTCACAAGTGCTACTAGACTTGTGTCTTACTTAATATTTTCCTATGTGAGCGTTTGTGTGTATAGTTAAATCAGTGCGGCTGCAAACAATTACACGTAAGCCTGAGTACAACTGTTTTTTAGTCTTCTGAATTCTCCGTAGCATGACAGTTTTCATTTCAGGTGGAAATTGTCAAATATCAATAATATGCTAATTTCCGACAATTCCAATAAATCGATTTCCTCTCTTCTACTACTTTCCATTTTGAAATGAGCCATGCACGCCAGCCAACTTATATGATCGGCAGGCACTATGAGCACTTTTTCTTGACTCGGATTCCTTTCTTCTACAATCCTGGGAACCGTTTAATTAAAAACTTGCTCTTTCGCAATCTCAATGTAGAGGAAAGTAATCATCCTAAAAGGATTTTACGCCTTTTTGCACAGGATGTAATTTTGAGCGAATCGTTCCTTTTACGCTTACCACATACAAAAACAGCAGGTCCGACCGTGCCGGGGGAGAAAGTACGGCATTACATTAAAGTTCTACGCTTTCCTCTACTTTCTTCGGTTTCTCCTTCGGAAATTTCATTTGTACCCGTCCGTAACCGAGAATTTGAATGACATGAACACCGTATGCACCGTACAACACCGTATGTATTCCGTCGTGTTGTGTTGTGATGCATGAGTGGTTTAAAATGAAAAATTTGTTTGTACGGACGCGCATCAGTTGACTGTCTATTCGAAACATTCATGCTCACCTTGCAGGCAGAAATGTAGTTTGTTTATGTAATAAATCATGTCATGTCAGTTTTGCTAACTTTGCGTGAATCTGTCGTGGGGAATTTCACTCTTTTGTCGGGTACGGGTGCTAGCTAATGGTAGTTAGGTATACATAATTTATGTTTATGCTGATCCAAATTACAAGCTACAACCTACCGAATGCTACAGTTGTGTAAAGTTTCTCTCCACTATGCTAATGAGTTGGTTTTCGCAGAGTAGTAGAGCATGAATCATTGGTTTATTTATAAAAAGGATAAGCCAAATATTTGGCTAGAGCAACGTTTAGATTTGTATGCCAATACTAAATTTACACGTGGACAAAATAAGGAGTTGTAGTTGATAATAATCATCTTTACTGCAAATTTTCTGAATCTAGGAATCTATTGGACAAAGATGTATTTTCACGATCTGACCCAATGTGCGTCGTGTACCATCAGCCAATTGGAGTTTCTCAGTGGGTTGAGCTTTTACGAACGGAAGTGATTTGGGACTGCCTTAACCCGGATTTTGTGGCCAAAGTCAGTTTTATTTTACAGGATCTAAACAACTTAATTTGTTTGCTAAACTTGAAGATTCTTGTGATGGATTATATATAGATCGTGCTAGACTACCGCTTTGAGGAAGAGCAATTAATGAGATTTGAAGTATATGATATAGACAACGAATCTTGCAGCCTGGAAAATCATGACTTTCTTGGATTCTCAGAAACTACGTTAGGACAAATTGTGTCGGCGGGTTTTAATGGATTATCCCTTCCTTTGATTCAAAACCGAAGCAAGTATTACCCAATGATTCCAAAGAAAAATAAGAAATGCAAAGGAACTATTATTATTTTGGCAGAGGAATTGACTCAGCTGAAAGAGGAGGTATGATTTCCATTACATATTTGTTTCATGGGGTAATAATATTAAATGACAATATGAATGGCAGGTCTTGTTAAGGATTGAAGGTCAATGCATGTCATCTAAGCTGTGCTGCCTCATTCGACCAAAAATATTTTTTATTTTGTCGAAGATAAACGAGTCTGGAAATTATACTGTGATTCATCGAAGCGAAGCTGTTCGTGGGGAAAATCCAATATGGAATCCTTTGACGATGACCATGAATCGCTTGTGTAACGGAGACAAAGACAGGGTTTTGCAAGTCCAATGCTTTAGGGAGGGAATCAATGGCTATCACGCGGATCTAGGAAAATATGTTACGACCTTTAACAAGATTTTAGCGAAAGCTGGGAACAATTCAGACGGAGCTTACCTCGTGGGAAGCAATGGCTCGGTACACAAAAGAACATTTCACAAAATCCAATATGTGGGCTATTCAAAAATATTTATCACCAACGACTAAAGCTTACTGTACTTAAAATACCAGCTGAATGGCTTGAATGAAGTGCTAAGTGCTTATATTATGAGCACATATAGGAAATACAAGCAAATGTATGTAATCGCTGTGCTTGTGTGGTGAATATACAGAATTTTGCCCACTTTATTAATACTGAGAATGTTTTTATTATAAATCTCTACTAATTCAGCACATTATGTTATATTTCAGACAAAAGTCAGCCGACTCATATTTCGCAAGTGCCAAGTGATGCCTATTCATACTTTCGTGGAATATATTAGCAGTGGAACGCAAATTCATTGTTGCATTGCAATTGACTTCACAGCCTCAAATGGAGATCCGAATGAACCTACCTCTCTCCACTATTTCTCCCACATTGCTAATCGCTCGAATCCATATGAACAGGCTATTCAGTGCGTTGGGGAAATCATACAAGATTATAACCAAAGCAAGCATTTCCCAGTTTATGGATTTGGAGCCAAAATCCCACCATCTGGAATAGTATCGCATAAATTCTCAGTCAATTTCAATCAGTCACCATCTTGTGATGGGATAACGGGAGTCTTGGATTCTTACAGGTGTGATACATTCTATACGTCTGATTTGGTTTAAAAAATAGTTAAAATTAACTTTTAAACTAATTTACTTTAGTGTGTTCGTTCAGTTTTATAACCCAACATTTTAACATTCAGTTAAAGAATAATGCAAAGAAATCTTTCTAACTATAGGAATTGCATTCGGCAAGTCCAATTGGCTGGCCCTACAAACTTCGCTCCAATCATTAATGACATTGCAACAAAGGCTCGTCAGAATCTTACTGGACAACACTACTACGTGCTACTAATGATAACAGATGGTATTATCAACGATATGGCACTCACTAAAGAGGTACACGAATATAAACTCTTTGTGAGGTTTTACTATTATTTACTCTTCATAAATACGACTAGATTACATTTAATTCAGGCCATTGTTGGTGCTTCAACGCTTCCACTCTCTATTATAATCGTGGGAGTCGGAGGTGCAAACTTTGATGCCATGGACGAACTCGACGGTGACACTGTCCGTGTTTCATATGACGGGCGACTCGCTGCAAGAGATATTGTTCAATTTGTGCCATATCGGGATGCATACACTTGGCTTGCGACGGCTTGCCCAGAAGCTGCTGGAAACGGTTGGTCCAGCAGCTTGGAGAACATGAGTCGGTTGGCTAAAGTCAAATTGGCACAGGAGGTTTTGGCAGAAGTTCCTACGCAATTAACGAGCTTCATGAAGAGTCGCGGGATTGCACCGTTACTGCCAAGTCGAAAAATGTCTGTGAATAACGACGCGATAGTGACTTAACAGCAATGACCTGATATTTCCCATAGCTTCCCAACCAATGATCTTTATCTTTAGTGTAAAACTTGAAAATATTTGGGGATGAAAATGATGTACTTTAATGCTAAACTGTTTACATATATTAATGCATGAAACTTATTTTGAGAAGAAACTTTATTATCCAAGCTTATATTGATTGTCCTATTTTAACTTCAGATGAACATCAGTGGTTTGTATTGTTATACATTCACCTGGGTTTGAAGTGTTGACGTATTGATTGTGACTCTTGTCAAATAAATCTGGTTATTAAGAACCACTTCATTCTACCTAATGGCGCTTCATTTTCCCCGGGCCTAGTATCGTCCATCGAAGATTGCGAACCGAAAATTTTGGACCAAAGATTGCGGACCGAGGATTGCGGACCGCAGATTGCGGACCGAGCAAATTGCGGACCGAGCAAATTGCGGACCGAACATAATTGCGGACCGAAGATTGCGGACCATAAAATGTTATAAGCTTTTTCAAAAAATTATTTTCATTTACTATAATTAATGAGAATATTAAATAATTAATATAAAAAAATAAAGAAAAATACGAGATAGGCCTCAGCAATTTTTAGTCTTATAATATAGTATATATATTACATCTAAGTATTCCAGCCGAGTCACCTTGGCGGAGTGGCCAATGACGAGTATTGAATAGGGTTGGATAGGAGTACAATCATTTACATCGTACTTATTTGATATCCTCATTAATTATAGTAATTTTTGAAAATAATTTTTTGAAAAAACTTATAACATTTTACGGTCCGCAATTTGCTCGGTCCGCAATCTTCGGTCCGCAAGCTTCTGTCCGCAATCTTCGTAGCATCGCCTAGTACACAGTATCTCCAGAAAGTGATGGAACAAGGTTTTCATGCAAATGAAAGTGCTAATAACTCAGTCAATTTTTTTAATTGAGTCAAGTGCAATATACTGTTGTTTTCAAATTTAACGAGCTTTTAACCTGTCTAAGTCGAAGGACATAGTTATAACTCTTCGGAACAAAAACGGACGACAAAAAAGTCATGGGACAGTTTGGATTTTCTGGGCTTTTTTATTGTTTTCGGGTAAACTGTCCTGTCACGGGTAAGTACAGTTATTTCGCTCATATTTCTCCCAGAAGCATGAAAACTTGAAAATTCCTTGGTTTTATAAATTTTATTGGTACATTTTATCATGAAAATGCGAATGAAAGAAGTTCAAATTGCCCAAAATTTTGATGGCTTGTTTACGTGCGTGCTTACAAACTGCAGTTTTTTAAGCCGATTCTTTTTGGAGTTCATAGGTTTGTTTCTAGCGTACTTTCCTGGCAGCCCTTTGGATCTTTGAACATTTCGAATAGTTTGGATCGAAACCTTCTTTTCAAAGTCCGATTCTGCCTTTGTTGAAAGTTTTGATGCGCAAATGAAAGGATTAGCGTTCCCAACTTGCAAAATATTTCGCTCCAGGCGCCGAGTTAAAACGTTTGGGAGTCTACTACTGGGATCGTTCTCAATAGTTACGCTTTTGCTTTGCCTAAGAATGATAGGCTATGCACTGTCGACTTGGTCAGTTTCCGTTGTTCAGACAATTTTCGTGCATTTAAGCTAGTTTTAAGCTAGCGCTGAATCACTAGCTCACGGACGGCACCCTGCAAACTAAATAGCGCTTCCAACCGCTTCGGTGACGAATTGTTTGGAATTACAACCGCGTTCGGAAGCGGTGTGCTTCCAACATGTACCTCACGAAGCGCAGAGCGTGTTATTTGTAAATCTAATCTAATTGAATTGTATATCTACAATTAAATTGTAGGCGCTTCCCTGATTGTGTTAATGCACATTGCATGTGCTTCCGACTTAATGCAATTTAAGGTGTCAAGTCATTTGCAGCATCCTGCTTCCAACTAAAGGGCTACACATTAGCGCTTTGCTGCTTATGCATTGCTTCCTACAGAACGGTATTGAGGGCACACACACTACATTATGATCGCATTAAGTAGGCAGCGCACATTGCATGCGCCTCCTACTTAATGCCATTTAAATGTCATAATTAACGGCTACAATTTTGTCATTTTGTGTGTTGGGAAAATTGCACACATGGCAACCTCATTCATGCACAAGCCTACCTAGTCTCTTTATCCCTGGTAAAATTTTAATGTGCACTAAACTTCAGTGATCTTTTTTTCCTACGCCCCGAATTGTGCTAGACAAGCCATGATTCAGATATTGCAAATACTTGAAACTTCTGACAGTATTGTTTGATGGTGTCATTTTTACATACATATTATATTACATTATAATACGCCTGCATGCATTACATATAATATCAGACTCATACTGACGTTATACTCATGACTCATCACATGATTAGATATGTCGGATTTCTTCTTTATCTGCCAGCTTGGAAAACGCACAGTCACGCTCACCAAAAATTCATAAACGTTCACATTTGCAGAAGCTTGTGCGGAAGATTGTGAACCGCTCAGACTTCTTTGATTAATATACAGAAGAGAAGAAATGGATCAAATAAGTCTGGAACTATTGTTGGCAATTGCCCCTCCAATTCTTTTTCTACTTGCTTCCGTAAGCCAAGAGTTTTTAAATAGGAATCCACTCAATTTTTTTAAACCAATTTTATTAGTCTCTGTTTTTCATCAAAAATTGCCATTCGACACAGAATACAAGATATAGTTTGCTTACATAGAATTTGCTTAGGATTAATTCCGATAGTTGGGAATTGACAGATTGGAATCCTAATTTACCTCAGCCTTAAGGGGAAGAAAAACGACAAGCAAATCATAAAGGGTGGATATTTCCTCATTGAAACTGCGGCACGGGAAAAGGTGTGGCTGGAAACGCTGGAATTAATTGTGGCTCGTCACAGAGTCAAAAAGGAAGGACAAGCACACAAAGAGTTGGAAAAAGAAAAGATGACCAAGAAAGCAGGAAGGCAAAATAAACGATCTAAACGATTTTGATTGACTTTGGTTATTCAGTGATTTTGGTTGAGGTTGACAAATTAATAAAAGTCTGAAAGACTAACAAACCGATCAGATATAATGTAAAATAAAATTGCTGTTGCGTCTTTATAGACTCATCTGTCAGAAATCTGGGTTGGGCACCTGGGAAAAATTTTCTAAGTCCCACAACATGTAGCACATGAGGGATTTGTGAAATGAGTGCCGGACAATATGTAAGAAGCAGAGATATTTTGTCTACTTGACATACAGATGTGGTGACATTATGTAAGGAAGCAGTGATATATTGTTGACTTTACATCATTGTTGCTTCATGTTCATGTGCTCGGTGTTTTAGTCTTTTAAGACTAGTCTTATTTAAACAACAGGAAGGTCAAGTCCTTGGAAGCAGAATTATTAAAAACACAACTGAATATCACTTTGGCAGACAGGGAAATTATTATAAAACTAGTAGCTTAGCCGTGCTGCGCACGGAGCCCGTCGCGGAAATCCGTCGAATTTATGGCGTAATCCCGTCGAAAATTATTAATTTCCGTAAATTTAAAGCGCGTGAGTTGAATAAAATCCCTACAACACACACATACAGCAAGGCAGGCCCATTCAACCCTATCTCCCTACAACGCGTTTCAGGCATGCATGCATAATGCATATGCATATCGCTCCCCTTTCACCCGCTTTGCCGGTTCCCCGCGAGGATATCCCCAGCTCTGTGTATAAAGGTAGTGCCATGCCAAGATGTATAAAGTCAGCGCATGTGCACACAAAACGTAGTGGCCTGACGGGTGGGCCCCCTTCATCCGCTGTGCCTTGCATTTCATGCGAGGGCCGAGCCGAGCTGTGTTCGTTTGGAGGTCTTTTGGGGGACGGGAGGAAAGTGGGTGGAGTGGACTCACTCTTACGCTGGATTTTTATATTGTTAATTAATTAATTAATATTCAAGAGCACGCCGCGCCGGTTGGCTGGCGCTGTTGGCTATTATGGAGGATGAGCAATCGCCATCTCTGCCTGACGGAGATGTAGGCTCCAATTTCAATTACTAGTACCTCAGTTGTACTAATTCGTTTATTTGAAACGTAAATAAATCCCACTACGTTCTGATTTTTACGAATTTTTGTTTGGCTCAATTTATTCACTGCTGTGATCCAATATGTGGTATTGTGCAGTTTGAAGCATATAGTTTGATTTATTAGTGGCATAAATTCCCCTACATACAATCATGGTTCCCCGGTTACTTGCACAATATGGGATTTCTCTACTGGTTGCATTTTTTCAACTTCAACATCACCATTGCTCGTGCACTTTGATTTCTCTGGTGGAGGAAGAAAACTCCAAAACTTTACTCTAGCCCCAAACTGGTTTGCTTGGTCCATGGATTCTGGAAGACATTGGTGCAAAGTTTCTGGTAAAAATGCCGAAACACTAAATCCAATAACAGATAGCGCCGTAATGAACCAGTACGGTAGAGCTGCGTTGTACTTTCCCTAAAATATGTGCAAGAAATACCAAAATGATGTATTTTATAACATTTTTCATTTTATTAATTTGTATGCTGCAAATACTGGTATTCCTTCAGACGCACTTACCAAGTACACGAGATAAGGGCCAAGGATTCCCACGGCTGATGCGACTGTAGATGCAAATCCACTTCCGGTCGATCGAAGATCAGTTGGAAATATTTCTGTATATTTGTTTAGCATTATTTCTTTCATTTACTTATAGGTACGCATAATACAATATATAAACAAACAATACCCGCCGCTTGAAGATAAATGATGAGGAAGGTCAACGTCACACTAAACCTAATGCATTTGTAAAATGTTGAGTATTGGTCGACAGTTAATGGGCTTTAAATTAAACAATTTGGAATTACTTTCCGACTAGGACTGCACCGATGACGAGTCCGTTTGCACTGTGCAAGCATACGCAGATTCCAGCAACAACAAATGCGGCTGCGCAAACCATAAAGAATGCCACTTGTGTCCATCGTCGACCCGTTTTCTCAACCAAAACTCCTCCCACATAACCAGATGGTAATTCAATGGCGGCCAACAGAAAGAAATTCAGGAATTGATTGCCAGACATGTTGCTTGCATTCAAGGTGACTCCATAATAAATTAATCCATTCAATGACCTGGTAATAAGGATAATACTTAAAACTTAAAATTTGAAATCTTAGAGGAACATTTACCAAGATGCTGTGAGCAGAATTGTGTAAATTGCCATTCGACGTTTGCTGAAAAGCGTCCAAACACCGGATTTTTTATTGACGGATGATTGATTTAGCGCAATTTTTCTTAATGCGCTCTGGAGTTGATGGCTATTGATTTTATGGGAGTTGCCATTTTTCAAAGCTATGTTTTCAATAATTTGAGCCGCCCTTGTAACTTCTCCAATATTCAGCAACCATCTTGGAGACTCCGGAAGGAACCAATAGTAAATGAATAGAAGGACGCCTGGAGCGGATGTTACGATTCCAATTGTAAACCAGTTGCGGATAATCCATGCGATTAGAGGCAGACTCATGAGACCAATGACCCATATCATCCAAGTGACTGCGTAAATCCAACCTCGATAATCTACAGTGATAAATTAGAAATTAACATCTGAATTCCTATCGAAACATTAATTTGTGTCACCAACCCGTCGAAGACAATTCCGCAACAATGATTGAAGGCGATTGATACATAATTGGGAATGCGGTTCCAATAATTAGTTGGAACAGTAGAAACACGCCGAAGTACTGTGGAACAAAGAGGCTCACTCCGCGGAAAAATGTGTTTATGAATATAGTAAGAAATGTAATGGGCTTTCTTCCGTATCTACGAAAACATAACACAAGTAAAGTTCTGAATTGTAAACGAAAGAATATTAAGAATTAACTATTTTTCGCCTACTTATCTGCCATCCACCCGAAAACGAGGGTTCCAATGCAATTTCCAATAGCATAAAATGTTAACGCGTCCGTCGCATAATGCCCACGATCACAAACCCAGTCAAATTGAGAAGGGATTGTAATATCATAATCTGTCTTATCGTAGTCCCAACCGTTTTGACATTCTATAACAGCCCCTTGGCTCCCATACATAGAACAGCTGCTGTAAGCCTCAATGCCGTCCGGACCTGGTTCTCTTAAATGTGTCCAAATACAAGAATTTTTCAAAAAGTTTCATTTCAAATTCCAGAGTTTGTGAAATTGATTTTAGTTACCTTGGAATGGTGAGATTCTTCCAGTCATCCATACTCGTTGAATTACCTCTCCCAGGAACACGGCACCAATGTTTTGGTTCGTATAACATAAATAGAGCATTCAGAGTGAAAATTGGTTGAATTGCAATAATCGGACAAAGGATGCCGTATAAAAGAAATGTTTGATATCTGCCTTTGGACCCAACGATTTCCAATACATCATCAAAATTTTCACATTTTGATAAATCATC
>JAAXYW010001600.1:0-20407 GCA_036851895.1 Orthonychiurus folsomi | reverse complement strand
CACTGCTTCAGGTGTGGATTTTTCAAGCCCTGCAACCGTTGTTTCAGGTGGGGATTTTTCAGTTCCTTCCTCCACTGCTTCAGGTGTGGATTTTTCAAGCCCTGCAACCGTTGTCTCTGATGGGGATTTTTCAGTTCCAGCCTCTGTAGTTTCAAGTGGGGCTTTTTCAGTTCCAGCCTCTGTAGTTTCAAGTGGGGATTTTTCAGTTCCATCCCTAATAATTTCAGGTGTCGGTTTTCCAGTCACGGGCTCTATGATTTCTGATGTAGTTTTCTCAGTGTCAGCCTCCACTGCTTGCGATGTGGTTTTCTCAACTCCAGCCTCTGTTGTTTCAGGTGTAGATTTTTCAGTTCCAGCCTTTGTTGTTTCGGACGTGGGTTTTTTGGTTCCAGTCTCCATGACTTCAGGCGTAGATTTCACAGTGTCCTCCTCCATTGCTTCTGGTGTAGTTCTTTCAAGCTCAGTATCCATTGCTTCAGGCGTTGATTTTTTAATTCCAGCCTCCGTTGTTTCAGGTGGAGATTTCTCGGTTCCTGGTTCAGTGGTTTCAGGTGAGAATTTCTCAGTTCCTGACTCCGTGGCTTCAGGTGTGGATTGTTCAATTCCAGCCTTTGTTGTTTCCGCAACAATGGGTTTGGGGGCGGTGGTTGTGCTCACATCTATATCTCCAGTCTCGTCTTGCAGAACTGGAGATGGCTTTTCTTTGTCATCCATTGGTGTGAAAGTTGTGGTATCAATATCAACATGAACCATTTCCGGTTTGCTAGTTGCTGGTACCAGTGATTCTGTAGCGCCCATTGCCGGTTGAGCGGTTGTTTCGACTTCTGAAGTAGTTTCGTCCATTTTGCTAGTTGTGACTTCCGGGGTCTTTGAAGGCTCAGAAGATGATGTGACTTGCTCTTCTACAATTGGTGACTTAGAAGATGTTGGCTCGCTCACTTGCTCAGGACCAGCCGTAGGAGTCTCAGGTTCCGCGGATTCGACTGTAGTGGGATACTCCTCTGGGGTGGGGCTCTTTGTCATTCCTTGAGCGTCCATCGGAGAACTAGTCGTGAATCCAGTTGTGACTGACTCAGAAGGTCCAGCAGTCGTTCTTATTTTATTTTCCATTTCAATTGAGGGTGGCGGCGTAGTTTTGATTTCATCATCAGCCCCTTCCGGCATATCATGAGCAACTGGCAATTTTGTGATGTCTTCTTCAGCGACGGAAGGCGTTGTACTTTCCCCAATCTCTGGAACTGAGGTGCTAGACATGGCTAGGTCGGACTCCTTGTCCTTGGGAGAAATAGCAGGACCAGTGGATCCCACCGTTGTCATTTCAATTTCGACTGGTGTTGAAGTGGACGTAGTAGAAGTTGACACTTGTGATGCAGGGGGTGCAGTGGTTGCCGCCTCCTTTTCAGTTGACGTTTCTTGGACTAGCTCTGTTGTCTGCGGCTCATCGGATTCCGCGGTGGGCAGAGTTGTGGCCTGGACGGAAACATTCATTGCGGAAACTGTGGATTTCTCCACTGAGGACGGAGTAGTAGTGGACTCAATGGATACGCTGACCAATGAGGGTGGACCGGTGGTTTCGGGTTCTTCGGATACTTCCGTTGTGTCTGGGACAATGGCCGATCCCGTCGTAGGCTGGCGTTCTCCTTCAGTGGAAGTTATGGACGGCATTTCCGTGGGTGCTTGGTCGGTCGGCTTGGAAGTGTAGTCCTTCAGTTTCGGCGGGGCGGAAGTTGAAGGTACTTCTTCTGGGAATGGAGTAGTTTCCAGTTCACCGGAGGGGAGTTGATCACCACCCAATGTAGTTGTCAATCCCTCTTCGGTCGTAGTGGGTGCAATGGGAGAAGCTGGGGTAGTGTTTACAGCTGGAGTGGGACCTTCAGTGGAAAGCATTTGAGCGGGGGAACTGGGTGGAAGGGCTGTCGCCATTGATCCATTGGCCGCTGGTGAAATCTCCGTGGGAGCAATGCTGGTGGCTCCAGGCTCATCCGTGCTCTCGGGAACGGACTCCGTTGACTTGGGCTCCTCCGGACCTGCTCCAGGCAATTCGGTTGAGATCTCGGGCTCATCATCCAATTTATCACTGGGGGACTTCGTCGTAGGTACCTCGGGCGTAGTTACGTCGGATATGATCATAGGTGGGGATTGTACATGTTGAGGTTTGGAGTCCGTCAAAGGAGGCAACTCTGTTTGTGGACCAAACGTCGTTCCCATTTCTCCCTCTTGTGGACCGTCCGTTCGTGGTTCCTCCGTGGTTTGAGGGGATGCGGTTGTCTCTGGAGTGTTTCCTTCAATGGCGACCGGGATATGAACTGGTTTTTCGGTGGTAGTGCCTGTGGGTGAATGCTCTGGTTCGTCATGAGCAGTTGCATCATCACTTTGAGCAACTTCAGTAGTTGTGTCGACTGTGACGTTCCTGTCCTCTGCGGGATGCTCAGTCGATGAAACATGTTCTGGAATGGAGGATGTGCTGACGAGTGGCTTCTCGGTGGTGAGTGGTTTTTCTGTTGTCGCCTTCGTCGTGGTTGACGGTGTAGAGGTTGATCCCATTTGTAGGTTCTGAGAAATTAGTTCAGTGGTTCTCTCCGTCATGTCGTCATAAATTGAAGTCACCGAGGACTCCGTGGTCTTGGGCTCGTCTTCCGGTCGGGTACTGGAGGCCGGGACTCCCTTTTCAATATCAGCCGGAGGCGACGTTGTCTTATCATCTGTCAACAATGGCTCCTGAGTTGTGCCCTCCTCAATCTTGTCAGTCGTAGATTTAGGAGTTGGAGTGGTGGCTTCAATGGGTGAAGTAGTAGTTTTGTTTGCTGCTGATGGAGTGCTCTGATCTTCCTGTGGATGAGTCGTTCCCTCCGTAGTGACGGATCCGTCAAGTGATTCTGTCACCATCTCCGTTGTTACGTCGTCGTGAAGTGGGGCATCCGGCTTGGCGGGTGAAAGGTCAGTTTTATTGCCAGAATCAATTTGAACCGGTTTTGTGGAAGACTCGGGAGTAAGGGTTGTGGGTTCACTTGCTTCTGCCTCAGACTCCGTGCTGGTTTCCACCGGGACTGGTTTTCCTGGAGTGGACATTAGGTTTTCCAGGTGAGCTTTGTCTGGGGTTTCACTTGATGTGGAAGTAAAGTCAGTCACGGATTCTCTAGTCGTGGAGTCATCACCGGCGGAAGTGGTTTGACCTTCCACGCTGGTCTGGGTAGATGTGGATTTGCCAGTGGACACAGGGCCCGTGTATTCTGGGGATGATGATTCAGTTGAACCAGACAAATCAAATTCCGTGGATCCGGACTCTGTGGCCAAACCTGCATGAACAGTGCTGGCTTCTCCGACGGATTCAACAGTTGTTTCGGATCCGGCGGACTCCGTTGAATGGACGGGCTGCGGTCCAAGATCCGCATGTTTCGTTGTGTGTTCTGTCACCAAAGTTGCAGGTTTTGTTGTAAATTCGATGGACTCCGTCGAATCCCGGTCAATGCTCTTTTGTGTTGTTGAGCTGGAAGTTTCATAAATGTGAGTGGTTCCCGCCTCCGTGATCTCCGTGGTTTCTGGACTAATTGTGGAAATGTGATCATCGTGCAGAGCTGTTTCTGGCGTGTGTGAAGTCGTTTCGTTTATTTTGGTTAGGTCTGCGACTGCAGGGGTGGAACTAGTTGTTTCCGGTTCGGCCTCAGTTGTGACGGAAATTGTAGTGACTTCGGGTGACAAACTTTCATCTGTTGTAGGAGACTTTGTGGTCATGCCGAATATTGGCTGAATTGTTTTGTCTTCAGTTCCGTTGAGTGGGAACATTGTTGGAGTTGGAGTGGTTTCATCTGTGACTGCAAATTCATATTTGCGATTAGTTCAAGGCTAAGTTAATTGTAGAATTATGCGCTAGTAATTGACTAAAGCGTTACTTGGCAAATTTTTAATTGCTGGACTATAAGCTATGCGTGAATCTAAATTAGATATCTAAACGAAGACTATTAGTAATTTTAATGTTTTTGAAATGCTCTGAGAAGTAAAACACAAATCTTGGGAAACATTTTGGCAGCACTTGCTAATTCAAGTAATTTTGCATGCCAAATGCAAATGCTGTGTGCATCTGTGACAAATGTGAATCCATTTCATTTGAGCTAGACTACAAAAGAGTCTTGCATGTCATTGCATTGCATTGTACAGCTATATGAGCTTTACTTTAAGGTGTGGACCTATTGTGTAATCGTTAACCAAATCCTTTATTCAGTAATGCAAATCTTCACAAATACAAACAAAATTAATTCTCAAAAGTTGTTTCCTTTTGCCAAATAAAAGTGAGTTGGAACCATTCTTAGTGCAAAACTGAATGGATAAACGTCTGTTTGACAATTGCAATTTGATTTATTTTAGCTTTGCATCTTGAAAAAAAAACTCTAAACTCGTTAAATACGTCCCACGCTTTACAATTTATAGAAGAGCAAGAAACCATACTTCACTTTATGTCATCTCCACGTTTAATTCACTTGCAGTATATTAATTCAATTACAAAGCAGCGAGTACCACGCATGTAGTCTAGTCTGAAGGCTAAGGACTACGGACTACAAATTTGCTCCCATTAAACAATAGAATTTACCATTGGAGAACAACAATAATTTCCTATCTTGTCTGCAGCGATCTGTAAATGAACGCAAGCATGTTATTACAAAAAATTGTTACCGCGCTGGTTGACCATTTCTCTAGGCTGTGGAATGTCTAAATAATTTAGAATGAGGAATGTGCTAGGACTTACTGCAGGAGTACTTCTCGGGACAACAGAGTCCGGACCTCGGAGGTACAGGCGTACAGTTCTCACCGGCGCCGTCCATTGGACTTCCGCATTCTTGCACCGCACACACGATCTGGGAAGTAAGAGAAGTGATTGTTGAATGTCAGTTCATGTAATTAAATTAAATTCTTCCCACTCGGAGTCCCCGAGGATCCATTGAGTGGATCATGAATGCTAAAATGTAATTAGTTTTTTAACTCACTTCCCCGCGCATGCAATAGCAGTGCTCACACGGAGCTTCCCCAGGGGTAGAAATCTGCGAGCCGTCCGCATAAAATTCACCATCCCGGTAACAGCCTCCAGGTGGTGGCATTGTAGTGACCATTAGACTGGAGATTGTTGAAGCAATCATTCCACTGATTGTGGTTGTTTCAATACCCAAGGGTTTATCACAGTTGTATCGGACCGGACAACATGTTCCGGACTCAAATACCGGTTCACATCCCTCAACATGAAGAATACATTCCTGCATCACACAGGCCGTGTGATTTCTAATACAGTAGCAAAGCTCACAGGGCTTCTCTGGGCTGGAGGCTACTTGAGCACCATCAGGGTAATATTTCCCATCCATTTCACAGCCACGGTGAGCTACACTGGAGGACGGAATCGTTGCTACTGTTGTCGTGGACGTGGTAGTAGATAGGAGTTGACTTGGGGTCACCAGTGACACGGGCACTAGAATTGCAAAATATCATTAGCATTGGCTTTTGGATTTCAAAACACCGCTCGTTGTTCCTTGGGAGTGGTGCTGCTCAGGGAATATGGATGGGTGTATGTCGTCAAATGTAAGCAGGAGCTGAAGTCAATTAAATTCATGGTCAATTATATGGTAAATAAACATGCAGACAAACTTGGGGCTATTTAGAATATTGCATTTCGCATTCACAATTCAACCTGTTTCGCTCTGCAAGACACAAACCCAAATTTGAGCTCACGTCAAAGAAGTGAGTGGAAAAGTAGAGCAGACTTCAGTGCTCGAGCCTTCGAGAATTATTGGAAGTGAAATGTCTAGTCTACCAAACGGCTATGTCACACGTATGACACGGAGTCAGCAATTAAAGCAATTATTATACATAATAATGCATGCAATATAGTTGCCCCTTCTTGCAACTCCATATTTAATTTTCAATTTTTGAAAAATCATTTCAGAAATATGTCTTAAAAGGAAGGGCTGAATTTGTTCTTGTAAAAACAAACTAAACAAATTAAGTACGGTTTGTTTTGTTTTTCAAACCTTAATGGCTTTGTTAGACAAATTAACATCGTGCGACTGATTAAGGAAGCGAGAAGTTTTGACCGAAGATTTGCGAATTAGTGCTATTAACCGCCAAAGACATGATTGATGCATGTCATTATTGTAAATAGTCATTTTGTTGTGTAATGTAAGTCGTCCGTGGGTGAAATCCTTTAATTTCCAGGGTCGATCTTAATATTATTGATTTTTAGTGACGGGGCGGCGGTGGAAGAAAAAGAGCGAACCTTGAGGACAAGTGATGACTGGACAGCATTGATCAGGTTTCTTCTCCACTAGACAGTCTTGGCCAATTGGCTTTGTGAAAGGACAAACCCGTAAATAACACATGAGCATTGAGTTATGACAGGTGCAGTTGAGGCACGGTTCATTCGTCAAAATACGATCTCCTTCGCCGTAGTGATTAAACATATAATAGCATCCACCTACGGAGGCACAGATTGAATCATCAAATGACGTTTAGCATTGAAGGAATAATAAATTTTTACATAAAAACTATCAGATTGGAATGGAACAAAACAGGATTGGGCGGCCTGACCACATCTGCAAGGCAAATCTTCCTCCAGAAGTAATTAAAGTCAGTAATTATAAAATCCTGATTTCCCCAAATAGCGAAGTCGTGTGACTGACGATTAGTCCTACGACATCAAACTAAATTATATACTTGTTTATGAAGTCTGGCTCCTGACGTTAATCAAACTGAGTTTGCTTTAATTGAAAAAATATTTGGTGGCTGATTTAGTGGTGCATCGTGCTCGGCGATCATGGACAACTTGGCGTGTTTGATCATTTTATTCATATTTAATTTTAATTCCATAGCTTTATTACAGGTTGACGGGACTGCACCTTCAAAACATTTCATCATCATAGTAGCCCTTGCCAAATTCATTGGGAGATTAGGGATGCGGAATGAGTCATCCACACCCTGAGTACCTGTATCATTCCTGTGCTTCTTAAAATGCGGAAAGAAGAGGCTCCTCAATTTATTGTTGTTGCCTCTTCCTCGACATTCACTCTCTACGGTCGGCCTTGAGCACGTGGACTTCAACTTTGCATCAATTCCTTGAAATAGGCACTACTTATCCATGTGTTCGTCTGCCCTCCTAAATAATAACCCTCGCAATTTGCACAAAAGTGGTTAATCAGGTTTACCAGGGGACCTCACCACAGGGAAAACCATTTGCCGATTCAACGTCTCCGTCCATCAAGTCCTAATCCACCAATTTATGTTGACAACTAACTCTACCCCTGACTCTCTGCACAGACTAGTAATTTTTGTAGATCAGTTTCATAATTCACTTTCTACTGCCTCCTAAGTTCTTTGGGTGCCTTGGTTCCTCTGGCGCCTGCTTTACCACACATGACCTTCACTTTTCTCGCACATCCTCAACAATGTCGTCAAATCCGGTTTCCCTTTTCTTTAACTTTATGCCTCCCTGACTGCAAATAGGCTTTACAGGAATTCCTTGCCTGACGCTTTTCAGCTAATGGTGGAGTTTGAGCGAAATTTTACAAATGAAATGAAAGCATTGCCTTGAAAGTAATCATGGCCCAAACCCTTGTTCCAGACAATTGAGAATGAATAAATTATTTTAATTCCATTCTAATAATTGCTGTTACCTTCAATTTCCCCATCCTCGACGGCAGGAGCTGAAATTAAAGAAAAAGAAGGATGGCAGTTAGAAAGGGAATACTAATAATACGAGTGACTCATTCGTGCAGACGAAGCCAAATAATGACCCGCCGTCAATAGCTATCAATGCTCCCACTCACATTTCGCACATCATCCATCCACCCAATCAACGGATCCATTACCACAGAAATCCTCGTCCCTAATCAACAATTAATTTCTTAATCAATCAATCCCCTCCGGTCCCATGTTTCGTTGTTTCCCCATTCAATAACCCTTAAACCCTTATCCCCCCCTTGTTGAAGGTATCGGCATCGGCGGGCGCGGGAACAATGCGCCCGACTCCGACGTAACCTTAACTGTCCATTACATGTACATGCATTTGGAATGCGGTTGAGGATTATTGTTTCAAGTGCAGATCAAATAGAGTAACATAGTGCAACAGCGAAGCTGTCTCTCACCAGACACGTCTGTCGCTAAAAGGTCCAACCCTAAAAATTGCAAATTGCGGATAGGAGATTTTGAGGTGAGGGATGGAATGCGAAGACGGTAAAGGGTTTCCGTTGCTTTGCAGCATCCGTGGGACTGGAGAATGAGAAGACTCAAAGAAGAGTGTAATTTAGTAGGCGTGGAATTCACTTGCAATTTGTCTCCCATTACACCGTATCGAATCCATTACAAAAACTCATCTGTCCGGCGGCAAGGCCATGGCTCCCTGAACAGTCACGAAGAA
This sequence comes from Orthonychiurus folsomi, assembly GCA_036851895.1. NCBI lineage: Eukaryota > Metazoa > Arthropoda > Collembola > Poduromorpha > Onychiuridae > Orthonychiurus > Orthonychiurus folsomi. The sequence continues at coordinate 12,015 of JAAXYW010001600.1, read as the reverse complement.
TAGTTGGAAGGAGGAAAGGCAAACAGTCCCTCGCATCAGGAGAAGAGTCAACGAACTCTCGCTAAATAATTACGGGCCTTCACTATTGAGGCCGAAAAACGCCATTTCCCTCAACACTGTCACTTCTCTCCCCATTTACTTTTACCCGTTAAAACAACACATTCACTCCGAGTCATTCCCCATCTCCTATTATTTATTCATTCTCACCTTCAGTTTAACACCTTTCATTCTACATCCATTATTTTGAAAATTTGGCGGAACATACAATTAAATTTGATATATTATTTGAATTCTCCACGAACTGGACAAACGATCAATTATAAAATGTATCCGTCTGGATTTCCCTGGGGAAAGAATTTCAATTTAAAAAGCATGTATGGAATCAACTACAATGTGTAGTATCGCTCAATGCTCGGGTTTCATAACGGGTTACAAGCATTTTCATACAAGGAAATGTAATTCACATGTTCGGATTTTTTTTAATCCGGTGCCGGAAACAGTGTTTTTAATGCGCTTAGAAAATAAACCCGCACGGTGGTCCTGTGTGATTGCAATTGTGAAGTAATACGGTTACCTTACATGTACTCCCCGCAAAATTTCCCTCAACTCTGCTCTTACAAACATACAAAGACATTCCTCATGATCAATTCACATACACTACTCCGCAGATCCCACACATGGTAGTTTTATCAAAATGAACGTTACATTTAATTATGAGTGACACCTGCGGACCTCATTTTGAAAACAAAGCGGAGAAAAGATGACAACTTTACCAGATTCAGTTCTGCTGATAAGAAGGGCAAAGAGCAGGATCGCGGCTGCTAATTGCTGTAAGGATCTTGTACTTAGCACCATGATGATGACCAGAATCTTGACTCCACGGGAATCAAGGTAGAGGTGAATTTGTCCTGTTAAAGTAAAATAAATACAAATCAAGTTCTGACTCATGTTTCAATGAACCCTTCCCTTCCCTGAAAAACTTGCAAGGAAACAGTTTATAGCATTAGCTTCGGTACTTTTCTTCCTTTTGATGGCGTGGCTTTGGACTGCAATTTAGCCCTTACAAATGTTATGTAAGATGGATTGGATTTTGCTATGCGGTCCGGCGATGTAAAGAGTGTAGCAATTTTATGAGATGCAATCCAATCTACAGATTCTTTAACATTTGTTTTGTGAGAGAAGGGATTTTTTTCACAAAATATTTCCCCTCTTTACAACTACACTCCCATTTGTACATATCATAAAAAATGTATTAGAGGTCATGCCCCTGCTGAGAATTTGGGGGGAAAGCACGTAGAATGGACGCTGGAAATCCTAAATGAGTAGGAACTTCCTCTTTACTCGCACGGCACGCGGGTGAGTCGGCATTTAATTTGCTCGAAGAACTTACTTTTTTGAATTACTTTTTTCTGAATGTTTTCGCGACTTTGTTTCAAACGGAAGGAAGTAATCCAGTTCAAAAGAGTTGTCCAACTCCTGGACCTAGGCCACGACGGGCACATGAACCATAACTCCGCAAAACGAGTCGAGTGTGGAGCGAGGCTATTGCAATGGATGTAATAAAATGATGTTGTGAGATGCAATGGCACTGTCAGTGAACTTGTGTGCAAAATACAAAACCAGAACTAAGAAATAACATATCATTGCATTGCAATTCTCACGAGTCACTTAGGCAAAGAGTTGGAGAACCTTGTCTTTTGATAATTGCGCCAGACTCGTGCAGTCTTCATCCATGCACCACAGATTACAGTCATTTCCTAGAACCTGATGCCATGTTCCTGACAGCGCATCTCCTATTGTGTCTGACGGCAAGTTCTGTTCGATTCGTTAATTAGTATTGGCCAATTCATCATCCATTCTACACATATTCCCTTGTCACAAGGAGGAGGAATGATTATTTGATTAGCACCTTGTCTGGTGTTGGAGAACCCGTAAATAGTGTCTCCCCTTCAACCCTACATCTTCATTAAATGCTCCACTGAGCAGTGGCTCATGTGGTAATGTTGAGACAAAAATTAAAAGAAAAACCAAAATTAAATAAATCCATAAAAGGAAGAAGGGGAATCGAATGGCTTGCCAACTGCGTGGTAGTGGTTATTACAGAGCCATTAACAAAAATTAATGCCCCTGTTTAGAGAACTGGTTGGTTTGGAATTTTGCAATGAAACCTATTTAATTGATTGAAGCATATGAGTGGGTAGGATACGCAGTTGAAATAATGGAGTGGGGCTTCGGAAGGATACACAATGCACCTGGCCAACCAATTCATCAAGACTAACTATACCCTTCATCTTGAAGTAAGCCATGTAATTAGCCGTGCCACACCAGTTTTGTTAAGTATGAGCTATGCTCGTGTACCCGTGCTCACCCTGCCCAGAAACCGAGATTTTTTACAATGCAAATCCACGAGGTTGCGCTAAATGGATCACCGCATGTAAATTTGCATTATTTATTATAATTATGTAACGGAATTGGTTGTGGTGCAGCCAGGGAGGGCACTGGGGCCGACTGCCTAGTGCCTGCCAAGCACAGAGTGAGCGGGATTTGGTATACACGAATTCCTGTGCATGCACTGCATGCTAATGTAACCAAACAAGGACTTTCACTCACAATGCAATGCATATTCAAACTGGAGGGGGGATCTTTCTCCAGGTAGAGACAACGTCCCTTCCAATCACACACCACCTGAATTTAACTGGGATAATAAAATCCTCCGATAATTTGTTTTGCAATTGAAGGTTGTCGTGTTTTGCCAAAATAATAAATGCAAATTATTCATCAGGGAGACGAACTCTAGTCATGCACATCGAGCTTACGGTTATTGCACAAATGGCCATCAAACCTTGTTTTGACTCTTCATTTGCATCCCGTCCTTCGTCGTACTTTGTAGGACTGGGAACTCGGTTTTTATTAAAACGCACTCAACTTACTTGAAAATTAAAAATGAATATATGTATTGACGAGGACTGCAATTAAGCAGTAACTAAAAGTTGGAGAACACAGCGATTTTACAGAAAAATGAAGACAACCTCGCATTTACAGACTCAAATGAGCTAAAGTGATGTCAAACCGAACGAAACAAACTTTGTCAATTACTGTAATCAAATCACATACACGAAACAATTAAATGTGGTTAGACACTTCTGGAATACTAAGTAACAAAGATTATTGCTGATAACTGCATTTTGTATTCTATCCACAAGATCATTCCCAATATGATCAGATACGGGGAATTTATATTTGATAATTTAATCAAATATTGTGATGTCCAAAAGTACAGAGTATTTAACTTGCTACATGGGATTTCCTTGCCACCTCAATTCATGGGCAGATCAATCAGTGCAACTTGTATAAATAAAGGACAGCCAATGCAAACTGCAAGTCGTTACATAAATTTGTCGCCCTTTTCCCACTCATTATACATAAGTTGAGCTGTAGTACATGTTTCCACAAATGCATCAGGAGGTGCATGGGTTTTTGTTGGGTGTCAACTTTCATACGTAAAACTTAAATAAACGTAATTATATGTAAACAAAAAGGAGGCTTCAAGGGCACGACTTGCAGGTTTGGGTGAGCAATTATACAATCAGAGAGAATATTAACGTGTGTGTGTAATAGCAGCATGTCTGAACTCTATCCTCACACAACAATGGCATGGTTCAATGTTAATTGTTGATAGTCATTGAACACAGGTAAAATGATTCTTTGTGTGATTACATATTCATAAAGTGTAATCATAAATTTCATTCATTCAACTCCACCTCTGACCTTTCCTTTTAAACCCTGCTCACTATATGGTGAGGTTTATGACAAAGATTACTTGAATTTTGCCTATTTCTTTTTCCTGACATCGCATGAATGAGATTGAGTCTGAATCAACTCATTTTTTAATAAATTATTTTCAAAATATTAATCATGACGGTTTCAGATGTAAGAGTCACTTCGTTCGCTAATTATGCCCTGTATGATTGAAGCACCCTAGACTGCCCACAAAAACCTGTTCCTGTTAGTGAAATGATGGTTTCTCATAAAAATGTATGTGGTGTGTAGTAATTCCCTGGCGCAGAATATTTCAAGTTCAAATGGCGTAGTAAAGTGCATGGGAAAACAAACACGAAAACTGAGACTTAGGGAAACGCATGCAGTCAAAGTTCAGGTTTTTTTTGTATGTTCTTCAGGAGGGATTCTTAAAGAATCGCAAAAGGTAATCTGCAAATGTAATTCCATGGAAAACACCGCATGAGAGGCCAAATTGTTGGCTAGCCTAACAAGCCAGTCAAGTCGTGGATCAATCAGTTGGCAAAGATTATAGTAAACTATATAATTAGCTGTTGAGTACAATGCAAAGGGGCCGGATAGGTGCGAATGTTATGTAATACTGTGATTGAAATATTTGAGGTGCTACAAGGAAAGGTATGCAACATTGAGTTGTTCTGGATTACCTCATGAGTCAGAAGCAAACTGGTTCAATTGGAAATAAAATCAGAAGTGTGGTGTGCACTAACCTACAGAATATGTTTGAAATGGATTACTTTCAAGGCAGTCGAGTCCACTCACAGCAGAGTTCAAATGATTGTTCATTAACCTTTTTCTCCCATCGCAGTGACACCCTCAGCAGTCATTTAGGAATGCAGTAAATATTAGGAATTTGAGACGTAGATCTTGAGGATTGCATGATTCAAAAACCAGTTCATTTCATAGCGCATTGTAAAAACAAAATCGGGTGTGTTGTTTGCCAAAAACCCGCGCTCATCCCATGCTAACATGCACACGACTAATTTGCTGAATTGTATCTTTGCCAAATCAATAAAAAAATCAAAATCCACTTCTCCCTTGGCTTTAGAGCTGGTGTCGCGGGATTTTCCGGACTTTGATTTTATCGCTAACATTTTTTTCAGCAAACTATGAGCGATGGGACTTATTTGTTTATCATGTGGATACAAGATGGACTGGGCATGGGTTTAATTTCAAGGACTAAGATTTTGGATTGAAAGAGATCAATGAGCGGTGGAGGGTGACAATAAGGAATGAAGTGTTGACGGATGTATTTTGGCATGGGGTGGTGAACAAAGGGTTGGTTGGAGTGATGGGAATGAAAGTTAAACGGGAGCGAGTCCCAGGGAGTAAAAACCGTTAGCGTGGAGATGTTGGAATGTGGCCTGGCAATTAAATATTTGGATTGAATATGTGGAGAGATGGAGTGTGAAAGGAGCCGTGATTGAGTTGTGGAAGAGGAACAATTGTTGTGATAAGGGAGGCATCTCCTTCAGATCACGTCAAAATCTTCTCCAATTCAACTCCCGCTTAGGATTTGGTGGGCCCGACACAAGTGATTACGGAAGGAATGTCATTCACCTAGCTTACGACTGCCTGGCATAACTTCCTGGCCCCACCAGGCACAATCACAATCAAATATACGGCGAAGCAGGTTTAAAACTCACGTGCTTGCGCCCGGCTCTTTTCTTTCCCTCTTTCCTCACAGAAATTTTTTTCTTTAACAAAAAAAGGATCCCAACTTTTTTTCCGTGCCAACAGAAGAATAAACCAGTTTGTAAGACTGAAAAAGACTGCAAACAATGCTGAAACGTAGTTATGTGTGCGATTTTTTGTTTATATCGAAAAATTTTGTTGGCACCACTCAGTTCGATGAACCTTTTGCTCATCACCAGTGTCATCATCCAAACCGTGTGAGCTGCCTCAATCAGTATTAATTTTCATGCGAAACATAGTTCTTACACCGCACCGCCTTCCCCCACTTGCAAACTTGAGCCACTGTTGTGGATGGAAATTATTTTGTTGCCTTCCTCTTCTCACCGCCCGCCAACCCAATCCTTCCGTTTCCCCATCATCATCCCCCGTCCTTCAAAGCGAAAGTAATTATAACTTTAACTGGATCTCCGCGCTCGCAAAAAACCCACCACTCCTTCCGGGTCCACTCAAAAATGAGTTGAACTAATTTAACTCCAATTGTCCTCCCAATCTGATCCTCCGCTAATTAATCACTCCTTTTCTCCGACTCAACGGCAATCCACAATCCTAAATTCCACAACACCAAATTCCACTTCGACAATTCAAAGCCCCAGTGGGGGGAACACCGTTCCGTTGGTGAGAGGAAGGCAGCGGTTTTCACTCAGGGCCAAGGAATACTAGATTCCCCTTCCCAAATATGGGGAAAACGAAAAAAGATTTCCCAGGGCCGGAATCGGCTTTTTGGCCGAATTCGAATGTATCGGATGTTATAATATGGTTTTTTCTTTCTAGAAATGAGGGGAATGTGATAAACAAAAAAAGGGTGATCGATTTGCCTTGCTTCTGATGGGACAATAAGTGATTCTACCTTGCTGGGTTTTGAAAGTGTAATGGGGATCTCGAAGCCAACATTCTAATTGTAATGTGTGCAAGGCTGTGAATAATTAACTGGAAGTTTAACGTTCTTCCCTCGCAAGCAAAGACACCTTGCTCAGTAACTTGATATTTCAGGCCAAGAGAACTTGACAAATCATTCATATTATAGAACTATTTTCCATGTCTGGGCTTGCCAAACCAGCGGTGTAACCAGGGGAGCAGTTACTCAACTAATTTATGCAGGAAAAGTAAAAGTAGTTGCTTGGCTCATGGTCTTCACTTGACGCAATGCTCCTCAACAGATACTGCCAAAATCAACGGCTTTTTGCGCACTACCTTCGATGACACAAATGATTAGCTAACCGCAAGTTCATCTTGCGCATTCAATTCATATGAATCTTAATTACCTCATTCCCACAATCAATCGCTCCATTATTCCATAAGTCACGGAGTGGGGAAATAATAATTCCAGTTGTCCCTTAATTCAAAAATGAAATGACCTTTTGGCCTTACCTGACAATCCCTGTCAGCTCCAACCCCCGAATTCCGGTGTCAACCCAGTAAAAAACTAAAACTAGTCGGGGAACAACTTATGGATTGGGATTATCTTTCAAAACTGTCCACTCATCCTGAACCACAGATCAAAACTTGAGGGGAAGGAAACAGTACTTTTCACTTTCTTTGCCCGAATAACCGGTACTGGTCAAATGTGTGAGGAGGCACTGGCTGTGAATTAATGTGGGCTGGAGCGGACGTGGGACTCCTTGGACAGTGATTTTTCGACGAGAGGAATTTGGAACGTCGTCTTGTGTTGCACTCCGAAGACTCAAATGAAGGAAGTGGCCATTAACTCAAGCTCTTGTAAAGTCTCCAAATCCCCATCCAGAGAGAAAAGTGATAAGCTCCAGAGGGGTACGGGGGATGGCTGGGTTTGCAGTGAGTGGATTTGCCGTACTCCTTGACTGCCACCTTGGCTTGCCTGCGTGACGACGAAGACGTCCTCCCATCCATCTCTTTTTCTCTCACGACTGACCATCCCCTCGTCATGCCGTCATTTTCAGAACTTCCCAATTAGCATCATCACTCCTAACGGAACTCCATTCTTCCTTCCCCCCAAAGGAGTGACAAAAAATTCGGACTTCAAGAGTTGTCCTATCCTGAACGGACATCACGAACTTAATCTTCATCCCATTGCGTCACCTCCATTCATAATCTCTCCGCATTCAGTTCCAAATGAACTCATTGTCCGCCGTCTCCTTTCCCTTCATCTTCCTCCGAATCATCAACCAGCAAAAACTCCGCTTCAGGATTTTTGAATGAAATTAATGGGTTTTTGGATGGACTGGGATTCGCGAGTTGGAAAATAACTAAATAAACAAAAAATAAATACGACAAATCCTACGATTTGCAATTGGAATTTGATGAGATCATAGTTTCTATTTAATCATCCAATGATATACTGGTGTCGTGCCCGTCCGCAATAAAAATGACATAGTCAAATGACATCACAGATACGCAGCAATCGTTTGTCTTAATAACTTTTTATTTCACCAGAATTTGAGACACCAAGTTAATGAGGGAAGATGACTTTGGTGTGGAATCCTGTTCCCCTGCAAAGTAATCTTTCCACACCAAGTGAGGTCCACTCTTAAACGTTTTAAAACAGAACATAAATTATCCTCAAATGCCACACTTAATGTGAGTTTTGTTGTGCAACAAGTTAGCGTGCAATTAGCAAGCAAGTGACTTTGTTGCCCTCCGCGCTCCTTCGCATTGGGTGCGTTGTGGGAACGGTGCGGGTGGCCGAGACTGTGGATGCACTCTCAATTCAACTCGACTTCCGCGGCGACAAACCCTTTGATCATTTTGGTTTTGGAAATGAACCGGGATTTCCAAAGACACCCATTAGATCCACCCACTTTAATATTATGCATGTGGAAGACACCATCCCTTACTGTAAATAGTCCGATCAAAAGATAATAAAGGAACACAAGATCTTGCTCATCACGCCGCCGCCACTTCACTCATTGAGGAGGGAATTACACAATGATTGTTCAGTTTTAACGGGAGAGTCTTTAGTCCCGATTATAATTTCAATGCCAATCTTCGTTTGAAATTGAAAGTCAGGACTTCACAGTGAGTACTCTGCCACTTCCACTCAAGGATTCCTTTAAGAAAACTAATTAAGTGCTATATTCCAAACTACAGTACTCTTCCAAGAGTTCGCACTCTCATTTCTCTACCTTTTAATTACTAGGTTGGAACGCTTCATGAGAGGAAAAGGTTTGGCCTTGAGGAAACCGGGAGAGGGCCATGACTTAATTTCATGTAACATGACGAATTGCAGGAGTTGACTCAAGTTTAGAACTGTGGGTAAATATGTCGATCAAATCTAAAGCATTTTAAAATGCTATTCCAGGAAAATAAGGTCATTAATCCATGCACAGCAACATCTAAACGTGGTTTAGTATCGTGACTAGAATTGAAACTTTTAGCGATCGTCACCGGCTTCAAGTTTAGGGTTCTTATAATTTTTGTTCAGATTTTAAATTATTGAAAAAAATTTACGCAGCAAAACTTCAAAAGAAAGTGTATTCTCCACATGGAATGCTTCAAATATTGTAATAACCGTAATTGTATGTTTCAAATTTTTAAACTAGGGTTTAAATTTTATATGGCCCAACCTAACCAATGATGAACATGTACATTACGTGAAATTTCATGCAGATTCCGACGTACAAAATTTGTTTGATAAGAACTGCGAGTTTGTGCCATTCGTGCTCCATATGAAACACACGTGGATCTCAATGCGTGAGAGAGAAGGCCCAGAAGGAAGAATTCACAAACGAATACCACAAAACGGTCATCTAAGAATCAAAATTCCACTGTAATTACACAGTTAGGAATGGGAATGTGAACTTCATGCGGCGGAAGAATTTATTTTGCACGTACTGCGCAATATGCAAATGGCAACAACACTCTTCTGCATTGATACTCTAATAGCTTGATTGACTGAAACTTCAACCAAAGCATTAATTGACGTTAACTTTCTCGTTTTCTTTACTTTTCTGGCAGGCATTGTCTCAATAATTTCAATTTTGTCGGCGTCTTATTGTTGTGTGAAATAAAGCCAAATAGCAAGTTAACTACTGACCATGATTCAAGTTTAATTAATTCCAGATTAGTATGCGGAATTGTTCTCTCGTATTTGGTATACAATGAAGGAAGTTTTATGAATTTAATTCTCCTCCCCTATCCGCCGTCCCCGTCATGGATGTAACCCCACACTTGGTTTTTGAAATTGTGTAATTATTATTTAGTGATGAAAATGACGTAAGTCAAGCTTTATCTAGAATCAAATTGAATAACAAGTTGGAATTATTCATCCTTCATAATTGGCCTAGAGTACGTAAAAATTCGGGGTCGGCCAGTACATGAATGTGTTTTGCGTACAAAAACTTGTCGAGTGGAGAGGATTGCTTGCAGAAATTGAGAAGGAGTTTTGACATGGAATGTAAAAGAATGTTATAAGTGGATAAGGAAACAATGGGACGAGGTGGGAAGAATTCAACGGGAAGAGAAAAGTCAAGTTCATCAAATTGTTCATCGCCAGAAGCCGGGCGGTGGAGCAAGACGAGTAAATAAAATACGATGCGTGTCCCGAGGAGAGGAAAAGACTCAAAAGGAATCAATAGGGAGGAAACGAGCTCCTTGCTTGAGCCCAGAAACCGGAACTAGATATTTTATACTAGAGGATCTGATACCAGTGGATTGCTATGTAACATTCTTGGAAAGGCTCGAGGAAGACAATGGCTCTTCCTCTACTGATAAAGTCATCTCAAAGAGATGCCACCTCACTGAATGAGTCAAAAATGACCGCTGATTCCTGGGTCCATTGTTGAAATTCCGGTGGATCTCAGGTGTTTGGCCCATTACGCAATACATCAGCCTTGCTCTTGAATCCAACGTCATGCACTTTGCCACTTGCCTCCGTCCCTCCACACAGAAGAACCCATTATTATTCTTATTCAACACATTGTATCCTCCACTAAGGAGATGCGTATCACCGTGTCGTAAAAACAATTAACTTCATGTACTCACAAATTGGAGGCGTGCGCAGGGGCCATAAACTCTTTTTTTGGTGTACTTCCTTTGGTGCGGAAGGAAATCGTAAAACACCTCATAAGTGAAAGGTTTTTGCGCATTTATTTCGAGGAGGACTCGATTACACAGCTAATTGAAATCACCAATGCCAATGAGGATGATGTAAGTGGGATCGGTGTTCTATGCCCATTCAGATCAGACCAGGCCTTGTACCTAACCTTCGAGGGATCTCCAATTTATTCAACGTAATGGGAGACAAAGTTGTCCATCATGACTGTGAGAAAGACATAAAAATGGAAAGTGTTGAGTAAACTATTCTTGGAGTACAAAGAGTCAAACGGAGACAGAAGGTGAAATGTGTGGGCGTTTGCTCAATCCTCATCTTCTACCCATCCTTAGCTCCTCCTCTGACATCTTCATTCCAGCTCAACCCTATTTAAAGTTGACAAAAATACATTTTTTTCCAACCCGGATTCCCTCTCATCTCCCATCAGCTCACATCAAGTCGTGAGTTCGCCGAGCTGTCCTGACCCTCAGAATCCTGGCCGTGTCCGAAATTTCTATTTTCAGGGGTGCCAAGAGTACTCGACTTATGCAAGTGTGCAAAAATGCCGTGTTCAACAGATTTCGAGGCGGTGTTGTGTAAATACTGAGTCCCAAGTCTGTCTCGATCCACTGCATTTATGACAGGAAGGAATTCCACCAAAGAGATTGTTTACTTAAGAGGCTTCCTCTCCAACCGATGTTTACAAGAGCCCATGTACATGTGCAACCCTTCTCACCTCAAGTGTCCGGGAGTAATAATATTTTGGAGGAAAAGAAATCCTCCGCGAGCAATTATGCAGGGGTTTGACATTCATTTCCTCGGTTGTGCGATTATCAAAGTAATCAAATGGATATTTTAATGTTATGTACGCGAACTGTGTAATTATGTTGTGGAAGAGCAGCCAAGTTGTCCGTCTCAAAAGCTAAAGCCACTGAAGTGAGTGCACTTGCCTCACCTAACCACTTATTCCAAAACTCATCTTCGTCGTGATCCAGAAGACCTTGTCAACTACTTTTACCTTAACAATAATCAACTTACGCTCAATCCCGTCATTCCACGTATTTGGCTTCACCACAGCAGGATGATCGCAGGAATAAGCACTAATCCTCCAGGTTATGAAACAACAGCTAGATTTCAGTTCCTGATAAAGATGCACAACCACAATGGTATGCGCATAATAATCACGTAATCTGAAGGAGCGTTCTTTGTACTCCCTTCAATTGCAGAATGGGTGAAGTGTATGGAAATGCGGCGAATAATGCTTTGCGTAGACAGGGATTTTACGAAAACAGCAATGATTAAGCTCCCCATGTACCTCAGGCTCCTGGACACACCTTTCTTCAGAATTAATGATAACGTAATTTAGCAGTGATGCAATAAATTTATACTTGATTTATATATCTACCTCCTATTCATATTTGCTGTAAGCAAGTTAAAAACAACTTGAATAGTCTTGTTATTTATAGTTTACAAAACTAAGCATTAGTTGAAAAGGAAACACACGATACATCACGACACGC
>JAAXYW010001599.1:3002-20428 GCA_036851895.1 Orthonychiurus folsomi | reverse complement strand
TTGAATGGTATGAATTTGTGGCCAAAAATAATAGGCAATGCAAATTCTGTTAATCTGGTACCAGGTAGTCTGGTTCCATATCAAGTCAAGCTCAAAAAACTTGTTTTCTGTTCACCGGCTACGGCCAATATTTTTTTGTGCTTCTTTTCCTTTTTGTTGAAGAGACCAATGCTCCAGGCATGTAAACTAAAACGTACACAGAAACACGTATGTACCTACGTAAGAAAACTACTCTCCGAATCGCCTTATCTTGGGATATAATGCTAAATTGTTATCATCCAAATGGACAATGGGATATGCATATGCCATTACAAACCTTGCATACATATATGCCATTACAAACCTTGCATATTTTCCTCCACCTTCATCTGCACTCATTGTTAGTTTCAACACAGGATTCAAGATTCTTGGACTTTGCATTTTGCGCATTCCATAACCTTCGCTCCTGTACTAACCCCGCCGCTGCTCTTGAAAAAATCTAGTCTTGTAGTATTGTAGTTTAATTTTCCTTCTCATGCCCAAAATCCTCCGATATGGAATGGAGCTATGGAAACACTAGTCTACTAATACTCGGAATTTAAATATTCACCTTAGTAAATTTCAGTGGTGGAGTTGTGTTTTGAGTTTTAGAATTTGTCTTGAGCGCAGGTTTTTAGTGTTTTTTAATTGCGCAAGATGGAAATTTGAGAATGAAGTGGAAAAGACGAGCATTTTCAACATTTTTATGAGGGGAGAATTCCCGGAGCACAAATTTACATTTTATTAGAATACATTTTTAAACAAGAACAAGTGCAGTGGTTTTAAAATGCCAGCATTGGTGCTTTTTGGAAGGCGATGGCAAATTGGAAGTGATGACTTGGTCATTCCATCATTTTTTGATCTCTTAATCCGACTTTCCTGGTAAATTCTTTGCTTGGTTTGCATTTTGTATTTACAACGCAGTATGCATGTGGATTACTCGGACACGCAATGAAATGACCAACGGATATTTTTCTCAGGCTAATTGGCTCAATTGTGATTTACTGGCAAGATGAATTGCACTTTGAGTGCAGCGGGGGGTACTACATCAAATTCTACTTTTATGGCATGTTCGGTATAGCACATGCTGTTATCCTTCTGGACGCTTTGATTCTGCAAAGTAGTCGATCCGGATCAATCATGGAAACGGAAGCCAGGAAGCACGTGGCTTTGTTTCTGTATTTCAGGTAATTAAAGCCGTGTCTATTTCTTTCAAAATGATGGTGTTAATTTCTTTGGACAATTACCTCATGGCTTATTCGATGAATTCTCAGGCTCCTTGTAGCCCTCACATCTATTGGATGGAATGCACTAGGAATCACTTGGCTATTCTGTGATAATTTCCAATGCGATCAAGCCCCGTCTTCCTTGAGTTATATAAAATGTATGCGTGTAATGTTTGCATATTGTAATTGTATTCGTATTTGAACGCCATTGAATTTTGGATATTCTCTTTGCAGGTGTCATTACCTTCAACTTAATCATTCTTGTCATTCAATGTTTATTCTTACTTTACGTCTATGATCCGCTCGGAGGATACAAAAATCAGTTTTCACCCTATGATGCAGACGATGAATTTTCTGTTTTTAGCATTGAATTGCCAATTTTAAAGACAGCGTACACTAAAATGTGGGAAAACCGCTGCAAACGGTACTGTTGTTCCTGTGATGCTTCTGATGAGACCCAGGACGCTTTTCGAGAAATCGGAAGTAAGAAGAGCACAAAGCATTGCAATGGTAATTTGTTAATTAAATGTATTTTCCTCTCCAGAAATATTTGGAACACAGCTCGCAGAGGATTTAGTCAGCTCTGACATTGTTGCTGGGCTATTACTTTTGAATCTGAAAGATAAGCAAGACAGATCAGCCCTCAATAGCGTAGACGTATTTGATGACAGGGTTATAGTTAGTGAACCATCCAAGAAAAGTTTTGCTACATTTTCCTGCGATTTCTCGGAAGGAGAAGATTGGCGGTCAAAAAAACATTTATTTCAATTTGTGAAGGTGATTTTGTTTTCAAATGTTATTATAATCCAATTTATTAATTAAAATATTGTGAAACTAGTATGCCTGTGCTGCATATGGGTGGATTTTTGTTCCTCCGAAACGCTTATGGAACAGCTGCATCTGTTGTAGCTGCATTCCGTAAGTCAGAACAATAATAATTGTTTGACACGCAAATCTAATTAAACCATCTTGTAACTCAAATATTCTCCATGCTTGCAACAGGAAAAGAAATTATCGGTATCCACAAAGAGTCGAAGGTGACAATTGCTGTCTGTGCTGTACATCGGGAGTGAAAGACTTGAATAAAATTGAATTTGACGACATCGTCCATGTTACATTCCGCAATAAACTTTTTGAAAATCCGTTTTTTGTTGCGGTTGATCATAAAACGAGATCAGTTGTCATCAGCATACGGGGTACGCTTTCGCTCCACGACGTTGTCATGGACATGACAGGTTGGCCCGGTCACATTCCAGGATATCCATCTACGTTCCTGGTTAGCTATTTTTCAAATATATTTAACAGAGGAATCCAAAAAATTATGATTTTTAATTTCTTGAATGAAGGGTCATCATGGCATGGTAAAAGGGGCGATCAACTTGAAGAAAAAATTGGATAATTTAGACATCATTCCAAAACTGTTGGCGGAATATCAAGACTATGGTTTAGTAGTAACAGGTACTTTCATTTTTAGCTGTTTGAAAATTTGGTGTTTTACGAAGCCAATTCTTGAACAGGGCAAAGTTTAGGGTCTGGATTAGCTACGATTGTCTCACTGCTTTTGAAATTGGAATACCCGAATGTAAGATGTTACGCCTATTCTCCGCCAGGTAATTACCTACACTGATTAAATATACAAGACCATTAACTAGCTTAATCGCATTTTACTTTCTAAGGTGGTTTATTGTCTCGAGAAGCTGCAGAATATTGCAATGATTTTTTGATATCTGTGATATATGGTGACGATATGATATCAAGGCTGGGACTTTTGCAATTTGAAAGATTGAAATTTCGACTAATAAATGTGCTCAAAAATTGTAAAGTGCCTAAGGTAACTATACTATCAGGTAGACCAGCTAATCATTGTTGTGTTTTAAATGAAAAATGACAATCTTGTGCAGTATCGAATTCTATTGAGAGGACTACTATGTTGTGGGGGCACTCCTGATTCGTACCTTGGAAGTGATTCCAATTTTAATACAGAATTGCCTCCTGGGTCAATTCGCCAAGACATAGTTGGGTCGCGTGACACTACAAATACGGCAGAAACAGCAGAGGAGTCGGGCTCTGCTCTAAACATGGAAACTGACTGTGATAAAGTAGGTACTCATTTAAATAAGACAGTGACAGAACATCATAATCTGTGTTTCTTTCAGTCAACTTATTCTCAAGCTTATCCTGAAACACGCTATCCTTCTGTGCCAGGAATGTATCCTCCTGGTGTGATTTTTTACATTACGGAAGTTCCCAGGTATTGTTACTTTGTTTTATTGGGTGTTAATCTTAAATTAATAGCACAACTAGTGCTAGTTTAATGGAGCTGATCAGTTTCTATCCGTTATAACATTTCAGCAATGAACGAAAACATCCGAAGGCACGATGGACATGGAGATGGGCGGATCGTACTGAATTTGACGATATCATCGTTTCGAACAAAATGGTATGGGATCATATTCCCATTAAAATGCCAAGGTGTTTACGCTATTTAGCAAAAGCAGAGAGCTGAGAAATACATTTTGAAACCCATTACTAAATTGCTCAACATGACTTTTATGTACTAATCCAGCATGCAGCTTTTGAAGTCCGGTTTAATTATTCGTAAAACAAAGCAGCATGTAGTACTAAACCTTAGATATTTCGTACATTGCATGTCACAATAAGACAAGGCTCAAATGAAAAATATTTTGAACCAATTGCACAGTTTTTAGCAGAAGTTTAAACTTCTGTATAATAGAATTTCATACTCTATTTGAAATACTTTTGTAAACGACTGGTAAAAAATAAACCAATATGATTTAAGAAAGTTGGATAAAACAAAGCGTGTTATTTTTGCTTCTGGAAGTGAAAGCAATTTGTAATTCGCCGATTGTCACATCAGTAAAATAATATCATAGCTTTTTAATGGGCTCATCTGTGTAATAGTCAGCAACTCCACTTCTTCCCTCCAGAACTTCGTCTCTGCCCTCTTCAGTGACGTCCAGGCCACTCCACTTCGTACCCATACTTCGAATTTCTCCAGTCAAAAGTGATACATCAGAATTTTCCAAATTGGGGTTTGTTTCTAGTGGAATGTGGTTCCCGCCGCCTGCAATATTTACAATTGGACGATCGTATTTTTGAACAGGATTAGGATAGTATATATAGTATGCACGATTTAGTCCTTTTTAAAATATGTGAGCAAACCGTATCTTATATTCTGTGTCAAATGGCAATTATTGGTGAATAACAGAGACTAATAAAATTGGTTTAAAAAAAATTGAATTTTGAATTTAGAATTTAGAACAAGAATTTACCTGGCAATAGCACACGGAAGTCCGTCACATAATTTCCGGACCACTCCCTCGCCTTATTGAAGGCCAAGTCTACTTCAAAAGGGGTGACAATTGGTTGAAAAAAATCCTTCGAGTTTATCACAGTGCACTCCGGGCAAGCCACCAGCACAAATACTTCAATGTCTGAAAAGTTGGCCAGTTTAGGAGGAGTAATCTCCCCGATAGAAACAATGTAGAATTTTTTCTTGGCTTGTCGTAAGGTTTCCTTCAGCTGATTTATCATGTCCAGATATTTGTCCACCCTACAACGAATCTTAATATAATATATAGTTTGATAATAGTTAAAAATAATTTCCAACAGGCTGATAACCTTACGCAAGTGTCCCAATAAGAATTCCAACAGACGAGCAATCCTTAATCTTCTCAATGTAGTAATTCCTCTTCATGAGTAATTTTGAAATCTCGTAAGTCCGTGACTCCGCTCTTTTCAAATCGGGATCATAAATTCGAAATTTTGAGGATGGAAATTCCAACATGAAATTTAAAATAGTTCTTTCATTGGACCCAATGTAAAGGATATTGTCCAAGGGCTTGACAGGGATCCGTCGGCCGTACTTGACATTTTCCATACTTTCATTTGGAGCAACTGGGTTGGGGATAACCAATTCAGATAAAATGATATTCCGATGTGTACCATTTAAACGGCTGAATACATCTTTAGCTAAATATTCATAGACTGTATCAAATAGAATTAAGGCACTATCTTCTGGATCAAAGCTCTCTGTCACAGTCTTCACCGCATGTTCCACATCAACTTGACATTTTGTAAAGATGTAGAGGACGGGTGTTCTGGAAGTTGCGGAGAGACAAGAATTTCCAAAATGAATAATCGCATCCCCATCCACATGTTTAGCAGTTTTTTCATCCACGCAGCAACTTCCGTAAGTTGTGTCTGCCAAGGCAAAAACTCTACGCCCAGCTAATTCTTCAAGCCTAATTGCGACGACGGCACAATGGGGCAACAATTCCATTGGAAATTGGATGCATGTCTAGAAATCAAACAAGTCGAACATTCAGTTAAAATTACAAATTTACATTATTCTGCCGGTAGCGGTACTGATTGTTAACCGGGTAATTAAATTGTATTGAAACACGTGGTAAATCATAAACGAATTAGACGATTTTGCTTCACCCTCTTAAAATCATTCTCCTTAATCCATTCAGCACATTTCTCCAATTCGAATAAATCATCCAATTCCTTCCCATCCAAAAGCACTGGTTTGGGGATAAATATTTGTTTCCTAATTGAAGATTCACCGTCACTGCTGAATGCAAACGAAGTTGAGTCCAAACTTGCCATTAAATACACCCCACTACACCGCACGGAAACAAAAAATTTTTCCTTATATTCAGTTTTTTTAAATAAGATTTAAAATACAAGAGCTGTAATTTTTGCTCTTGCTCTCCGAGACAAGAACAACGTGCGAACATGTGCAGGTCCAAATGGTTGAATTTCGCGTCTCACAAAATTTTGGTTGTATGTGCAAGTAAGCCCAATTCAGCATCAAGATTTACTGCATGTAGAAAGGTATTATTGTAGTTGTACAAGCATAACCACCCAAGCCAGCTCTAAAGGCATATTTATCTTTACTATTTTCTCTATATAATTTGAAATTTAATATATTGTAATATATTTGTTGCGCTGACCATCAAACAAATTTAAAATAATTTTCAATAATTCAGCCAAAGCTGTGATGGTTTGTACTGGCAGCCCGGGCGGGCGCGTTTTTATAGTTATTATTATGTCTGTTCTTAGATTTGTATTAAGTATTTAAATGCAATATAAACGTTTGCACGTCTTCACTCACGAGATTCATATTAATTCGCGTTTTGTAAATATCCTGTCCTATTTGCAATTATTCGAACTCTCGGGGAAATGTCCAGGAACCATCCACAGCCACAGCAGCGGCTAATAAGTTCGCCTCTGTTCTTCATTCAAATACAACATACTTCATTGTGATTATTTGAACATATATGCCTATGCATACCATGCACAGGTAAATCCATGTGTGTGTTTTTTCAATAATTCCACATTGTAACGTTGCAAATTGAGATTATAGTTTTAGCTATTTTTCTGGAACATTCAAGCAATCATACTTGCTGGCTGCTACACGTGGCGGAATTTATATTTTGAACCGTGTTCTTTGCATCCGAAGTCCGAACTTCACCTGTTGGTGTTGGTGCTGTGAAACTAAAGGTTAGAAACTAAACTAAATTCTACCTGGCCCTTTGTAAAAAAAAGTTTGCATTAAATTGAAAGCATTTGCAATTCTTTTGATTCCGGCCTTTCTTCGCCATCTATGGCTTGGGTGGATGAGAATGCCATGCTTCGCCGTGTAATACAATTTG
This sequence comes from Orthonychiurus folsomi, assembly GCA_036851895.1. NCBI lineage: Eukaryota > Metazoa > Arthropoda > Collembola > Poduromorpha > Onychiuridae > Orthonychiurus > Orthonychiurus folsomi. Next base: position 13,503 of record JAAXYW010001599.1, on the reverse strand, counting down.
AGTTTCGCCCTGCAGTTTTCCACACAAAATGCTTCCATGCCGGTGCGGTGCGAGCCCAATGCATTGACATTCACCACCACCACCGCTGCTGCTGTGTGGCTTTTCAATCTTGGGCTCTAGTGTGTGGCCAATTGTCCATCTGTTGAACAATTAATTCTGAACGTGATTACTTTTAAATCCGCAATTAGACTGGATTGAGAAACCTGCTAAAAATGACCACACCTGCGAAATTCGTTCCCCCATCCATTAACGACAATGAAACCGGATGGGGCCCGATTGGAATCCCGGAACAATTCAAGGATATGCCCTATCAACCCTATGCGAAAAGCGATCGTCTTGGAAAGGTGAGCTACTTTGTTCAATTAAAAAGATGTAATATAAAGCTAAAATACTTACGAACGAAAGATTATTTAAGGCCGAGCCTAGAGTCACTGCTGCGTTTCCCTTCTATAATGCAATAGTGCTAGAGGTTTCGGAAATTAACTGGCTTCCCTTTATGCCCTGCATTGTTAATGTTAATACATATCAGACACACGGGTTGCTACATTTAGTCTCTTCCTATTAAAGTCAAGTCAGGAAGGATAAATTTACAAATCAGTATTTTACATAATGGTTTTTAAATATATAGATTGCAGACTGGACTGGTTCAACTTACCCAGACAGGCGTTTCCAAAGTAAGTAAGCTCTGCCGAAACTATTTGGATTTACGAAGGCAGGATTTCTAATTTTATGTGTTTTATAGATAAATACACCTCACAATTCGGCGTCGGAGCTGGAAACCAATTCGCGTATTTCCACGATGAAGATGAAAGCTCATTTCATCTTGTGGACACTACTAAAATCCAGCGGCCCATGTATCAAAGAAACAGGTTTAGGCCCAATCAGCGGCGTGGATTCCGCGGTGGTCATAATCAGCGTCAAGGTGGTCCTCAGCAAAGTGGAATGCAACAACTGAAGTCACGGCAAACAAACCGGAAATTCCAACGTGGAGGTGGGCGTGGGCGATATGATCAAGGGAAAGGTCAAATGAAGAATCGCGAGGCTTCGGTAACTGTGAAGGCTGACTGGAAAAGTATCGAGGAAATGGATTTCCCTCGTCTGAGCAAACTTTCTCTTCCAAATGTTAAGGACGCACAAGATTTGTAAGCAAAAACATTTATCACAAAAAAGTTAAAGATTTTAAAAGTGTCCCACGTTTACTAAAACTATTAATAATGATTACTTTATTTTTATTCAATTTGGCAGAGTAAAGTGCGGTTCAATGGAATGGTACGATAAATCGTACGACAGGATAAACGTGAGAAATGAAAGACCATTGCATCCAGTTGATCGTATTATTCACACTGTAACGACTTCAGATGATCCTATCATTCGACGAGTAAGTTTAATTTTATAGTATGTTTTTCCATTTTTACATTTGGATAAAGCCATAAGAATAAGCGTAGAATTTGATCATCCATCGGGCCAAAATCTTTTGATAATGTCAGGTGGACATGAAGTCTACGCAAGATTGAATAGCTTGGATTGCCCATAATTGTGTTAAATACAATTTTGACAGAGGGTCAATTCAGCAACACTAAAAATACCAAATTAGCTTAGTAATATTTGGACCATTTGCCAAAACTGTATTGCTAATATATTTATTCGTTCACTCTTAGTTATCGAAGACGGTAGGAAACGTGTACGCCACTGACTCGATTTTGGCTACGCTGATGTGTTCGACTCGCTCAACATATTCATGGGATATCGTTGTTCAGAAAATAGGTGACAAGCTGTTCTTTGACAAAAGGGATAACACTTTTGGTAAGTCCCAATTTCTTATTGTCATTAAATTTTGCAGTTTGAAATATTACTGACTTACTAACTTTTTCTAATAGATTTGCTCACCGTAAATGAAACCTCTAATGAACCACCTGTCGATGACCCGGAAATGCTGAATACCTTGGCTCTTGAAGCGACTTTCGTTTGCAACAATTTTTCGCAGCAAGTTTTGAAAGTAGTAAGTAAATTTATGGTTTTGACACACTAACTACTAGGCCCCTGAGAATGACATCCCATCCCATACTAAATAACATTATTTTTACTAAAGGGAGAAGACCGTCATCGATTTGAAGAACTGAATCCATTCATTTCTGAGGAGGAAGAGGAGAAAATGGCTTCCGTGGGTTACCGATATAGGAAATGGGATTTAGATGGTGGAATAACTCTAGTTTCTCGAAGTCAGCATGATGCCGTCATGATAGGTCCCAATGGGGAAACTCAATATATTAACGTGAAAGCTTTGAATGAATGGGATCCTAGGGTAAGCGCTACCTACAACAAGCAAACATCTTACCAGGTCAGTGGCAGGTTGGGGTTTTTAAATTAACGCGTTTTCTTTCTCCGTAACAGCCAATCTGAGCTTAGGGTATGATACATAACTGACATAACAGAGTTTAGATTTCGTTCAGTTATTTTTACTTAACTTATGTGAAGGGTCCGAGCCTAGAGTCACTGATTGGTGCTTCCCTTGCCTTGTTAGTGCTAGAGGTTTTCGGAAATTAAAGCGGCTTCCTTTATGCCCTGGTTTGTAAATTTCATACAAAGCAGACACACAGGTTGCTACAGATCAATTGAACTTTTGATTTAATATTCTACTAGGGTCAACCAGTAATTATTTGTAATATTTGGTTAGTCGGGGTCGGGGCGGGATTTGGGGGCGTACGGGTAGAGCTCATTTTCAGGCACTAATATTGCGAGCTTTATTTAATAATTCGTATTTTTATTCAGTATTCCGGTGGCATCGAGTGGCGTCAGAAATTGGACAACCAGAGAGGAGCCGTTCTAGCTAATGAATTACGAAATAATGCCTGCAAGCTGGCAAAATGGACAGTTCAAGCCCTTTTGGCAGGTTCCGATCAGTTGAAACTTGGGTGAGAAACATTTTAATTTTTTGTTTCATACACAACTGCAAGATAGGCCGAACCTAGAGTCACTGATTTGCGCTATTCCTTGCCTTATTAGTGCTAGAGGAATCGGAAAGTAAAGTGGCTTCCTTTATGCCCTGATTTGTGACGTTTACGTTATACTTCTCAGACACAATGGTCGCTACAATTAATTAAAATTAGTCAAGGAATGTTTAAAAGTATTGATAACGCCGTGTTTGATTTTTGATTTAGTCATTGTTAAATGATGTTTACAGGTACGTCTCTCGGGTTCACGTGCGTGACGATTCAAATCATGTTATTCTTGGAACTCAGCAACTTAAACCGACCGAATTTGCACAACAAATTAACCTCAATATGGACAACGCTTGGGGAATCATGCGGTGTGTAATTGATTTGTGCATGAAACAAATTGACGGCAAATATTTAATTCTTCGAGATCCAAATAAGGTATTATTGATAGACCGAGACAACTTACATTACTTTTTATTTCAGCTTTAAATGAGCCATTTTATTGTTTAGCCCGTGATACATTTATTTGACATACCGGATAATACTTTTGAATCAGAGGAAGAGGATTCATCAGAAGGAGGTAATGGTGAGTTCTCACCTTTTGATTGACATTAATTCGAATTTATTGATACGAAGGTTTGAATTAACTAACCATTGTTTGTGTATGTTGTTTCTTTTGTAGATGATGATGACAACTAGGAGGCTAAGCATTTGTGTCTGTATATTTGAAGGGCGTGGTGTATTTTGATAAGAATGCAAGGTTTAGCAAACTGGATTATTCTAGTTGTAAGGATTATTCTACTTTGTAGTTTAGATGTTCAAAGAAGAAGAATTGAAATTATATTTATGCTTGAGTTAATCCTTGTTTTTTAAACAAAAATATAAATGATATTTACGTCAAAACTTGGCACAAAACTTTTGTTTAATTTCCACCTGTGTTACTGGGAATAGGAAGAGATGTGTGAGCAATTTTCATATTATCATGAATAAGACTTCGTTGACCTCTGGATTGTGCTCGGCAGATAGGGATGAATAGGATTTGACACTCATATTCTATATGTTCAATTATTTTTGTCGTATTCTGTATCTCACCCTTATGAAAGTACATCATGTGACGGCTTGCAACTATATAATTTCTGGGAGTTAAGTTGATAAGAATTCACGGAATAACTAATTTCGAGGACTTACGGCAATGACCATATTGACAGGTAGAATGTGTAGACAGAATCTGGTAGGGTTTGGATTTCCCATTTTCGGAAGAGCCAGGATACATATTGTAGAATCCCTTATTGTCTATTTCCACGGCCACGTAAAGTAACACTTCCTTATAGAAAACTGAATACCTTCTCCGGAAATTACCTTCCCCGGTGAGAATCTGATAATCAATTCTGAAACATTGTAAACCATCATTCTCAAATCTATAGCACCGAAAAAATTAACGAAACATTGACTTTCAAACATTAACTAACATTGTTGGATTGATTCGTTTGATGTTCGCAAATTCGGAGTAGAATTTCCAGGCTCCTTCCACCTCGATTCCTTCCAGGACTAATTCATGACTTTCTAGTTGTATTCGCCTATTTACAAAGGCAGCGTACATGCTAGCTATGATAAATGTGATTGTAAAAATAGCTCGTTTTGGAACTGTCATTTCTGTGTCGACCTGACCTGAGATTTAATATTAGCAGTTGAGTTTGTTCGGCACTATGAAGGTATGATGGATGGTATGTAGTGTAGCCTCGAGTTTTGTATTAGTAAAAGCAACTGACGTCTATTTCGTATACTGCGTCACTTTCTGACTGAAAGAGTATTTAAATTCGGATTCAAATCAAGGCTAAACTTTGCAAGTTCATTTATCGTTTGTCGGACGTAGCTTAGCTCATTGCAAGTCGTCAACTGAATTGAATTAGATTATATCTTATTCTTTCCCATCTACTTCCGAGAAGTGTAGGAATAATTTTAATGCAAAACCTGTCAATGCCAATAGAAGATTTGTTTTATTTCGCAATAGTAAAGTCAAATCAGATTAGCATACAGTTTCTTAAAAAATCCAAGGAAATTTGAAAAAGGATGACATGGCATTTCGCATACTAGCCAAGCAAAATTTTAAATTGTCTAGAATTAATTTTGAGCTCAAGAACAAAGGTATTTACTATTTACAGTATTATTATTATTGGCACGAAATGTCTACTCTCTCATTGTATAAACCGCAGATGCGATGTTGTCAAAAATTTGCTCTTTCTGAAGTCGAAGATCCCTAAAACAAAGTGATGAAATAATCGGAGGACATTCAAAAGTAACATGTTCTTCAATTTTCGTGTTGTCGTCTCCGCTGGGCATAAAGAGAATCTCTGCATCAGTCTGCACTAGATTTCAGAAAATGTTACAATGTTAAATTGGGCTCGCTGGAATTATTTAAAGCTTGTTTGTAATTGTGTAGCTTACAGCAATATCCTAAAATACACGAGCTGAAATCCTGAAGTATCCGATAATGCTTCGAAATTGCCAATTGTTTGCGAACTTGAGGCATAACCCTAAATATTCCTCGATTTTCATAGTGGACAAATGGGAAAGTGATTGAGTATTCCTTGTACACCACGGAGTACTCCCAATTGTCGTAGTTGCCCTTCTCGTACTCAATTTCAAAGTTGAGTCTGAAATCAACAAAAATGTTTTAGCCATTAGACTTTTATATTTGATAGGAACATTCCAACAATAAATTCTGCATATTAGACAGAGTACTGCAATTGCAATTAAATTTTTGGTCGTATACTATACATTGTTGGATTTATCCTCTGTTGATTGGAAAAATCTGCACTAAACTCCCATGCAATTATTGGCTCAATGTCTACAATTGCTTCAAACTTCTCTGTGTATTTTCTCTTCTTTATAAGAAGCCAGTAAAAAAGAAGCGTACAAAATGTAGAAATGTACATTCGTCGCTTGTTAATTCTTAACATAATGTCACTAGCACGCCAGCCGGCTAGCCCTACAAATGGAAAACCAATAAATTCAAATGAAATGGGTCGATGTTCTTGAACTTTTCAAAGCGACGAACGAACATGCCACTGAATTACGCCCAGATAGAGTCTAAAGCTTCACCGTGCAGGATTGACCACTTGCTTGGAGCTCGAGCTGGGGATCTTTTTGTTAACATAATACAGAAGCAAGAGAGATTTGTCAAGAGTTCCTTGACTTCCTTTCGTCAAGTCCCGTCGTTATCACAAAATTCCTGCATCCGCTTCTCTTTATGCCTGAGACCGAGACGGACACATTGTATGATAAGATTTCAGTATGCTAAATTATTCAACTTCCATTACTCCGTATTTATAACTTCGGCAAGGTAGGCACGTCTAGCGCATATTTTTTAAGGAAATCTATAAACTGAATCTCGTGAAACTAAGAAAATATGTTCTACGATAACCAATTTATCAAGAAAAAATGCAAAATTACTGAATCAACTGCCTTCCCTTGCGTTTGTGTTCCTCATTGATAAACATGCCAGGAGTTATTTTTCTAACCTAATTTGAATTGCCATGTATGTTCCAACCAAGCACACAAGCGTCTAGCTTCTAGCTCGAGGCCTGCGTCTATTCTCTTTTGTACATCATAACCAGCAATCAGCAAAGCAAAAGAATAGATAAAACCATAATGTGACTCACCAGTTTCATGAACCCAATTTAACCCACGTGGAATTAATCTTGTTATCATTATGAGAGTGAAATCCGAAGATCTATGATGAGATGAGGCATTCATCTCGGAATGATTCAACCCCATCCCATCATAGATTAATCCGAAATTTTACAGTTGAAGTTGGTAGCCGCTTACTGAAATGAAATACAAAAAAATAATTAACAAGTCAGTTGGATGTAGCATTCATTACAAAGGCTTTTAAATACTGATCTTCAGCTTGAATATTTCTCAATAAATTTCCACAAAATACGAAGTTTGACAACTAAAAGTAAATCTAGTAAACAAGTTTAAGTACTTACTTGCTTATTTAATACAAAAATCACAGGAAAACCTCGCGCTTGGATCAAATGGTGTACTTTGAACCCTTGAAAAGTTTTGTTAGGGAAGACAAACGTCAATAAAACGACTGAGCTTGTTCTCGGCTCACACGTAACTAACTTCTTATGAAAAATAGGACTGGGATTTTATTTTAAGGACGCCGAAGTGAAACGAGGAAAAGTCGGACTTCGCGCACATGTCAGAGAAATGCCGTCCCACAATTTGCCTCTTCTCTTTTCCTATGCCTTTCTGACAACCCGACTTCAAGCGAAGCAAGCGTTTAGTGGAGGACAAAATGTTTTTAGGTATGTAATGCGGGTTTTCTGATGGTATTATACTGCATGAGTTATAGTTAGAATGTTATATATAAGTTCTAGATGAAACCAGAAAGCTGTATGCTCAATGCCGGAGGGACTTAATAATTCTAAAGGAGCTGCGGCTATAGCACAAGTGTATTAGTAATTTAATTATAGCTGTTTTCTGTACATGAATGCTGCTTGGCAATTTGCTCATACTATTACCTGAGCCTCGGAATTATTGTAACGGACACAAAATAATTTAAACCACTAACCATTGGACATTTTTCAAATAAAGTATATTTCGTAAGTATATTATAGTTTTTAGGTACACAAGACACAACCAAAAAAGTGCAACGCAATGCCTTAAAAATAAGCGTAAACAATATAACAACTTCGCATAGTCTCGTGCGGGCGCTGTAAAAACTGCGGTGCGGTTTGTAATCCATGAGTCAAAAGATATAATCACAAATCCGTTCGTTCGAGTTTTTGTCAACTTGACAAACTATAGAAAAACAACTCGAGAGGGTTCACAACAAAAAATAGTTAAATAAACAAACCAAGTATGTACACTTGCTAATCGATGATCCCAAAAATGACAGGTATGTAGTTACACATTACACAAGATATAAGTAAATAGTATAGGAGCATCAAACAAAGTAGCACGGAGGTTGTAAAAGGTAGGTACATGGTACATCTTTTGAATTATGTAAGCCAACGGCTCGGAAGCTTATTGATTCCTCCAAAAGAGATTAGTGGAATCAGAGAATAGCTGCAAAATCAATATTCGTCAAATGTGGCAAGTTGAGTATGTCGGGGGAAAGAAATTTGTCCACGTCCACTTCCCCTGTGAGTGATAATTCTGCAGCCGATGGTGGCGGAGGAGCCTTGATCCGAACACCGGCATCTTCACGAAACACATAAGTTCCAAATGGGAGATCAAGAAGGTGTGATAGGAATGGATTGTCCACCTGACATTGAATTGAATTTTGTTAAAATATGCCATACTACTAATTCAAAGTCTGCGTAACATCAGATGTACCTGAATGATTGGTGAAGAACAGTACAGCCTTTCTTCCTCTTCGCGGATAGGAATAAATTTATCTCTGGCAAGTTTACTCAACCTTTCTGCAACGTCTGAGATTTCAGTTAAAATCTGAAATAGCAAATATTATTATTTTAGATAACTTTAAACCGGGTCCAGAAAAGTTAACAGTCTGATACTATGATATGAAGAGACATTAATTATTTCTTACCTGGTTTATTCCAATTTGAATTATCTTGTCATCCACAATATCCCAAATAGATCTGACCCCGGGAGTACCAGGAGTCTTCTCGTTGCTGCCAACACCACCATTGTGGCCATAGTCTCCTGGTGGAGTAAATGGTGGATTAAATTGATACGTAGTAACAGGAACCGGCGACGAAATTGGTACATTGACATGACCATTCATTTGGAAAACAGCCTGGTGTGATGAATTTTGAGTAGATACGCGAAAACTGCTAAAAGCACTGTCCCCAAACCCATTGGTCAATCCATTTTCAATTCTTGGACTCAAAGAAGTCGGCGGAATTAAGTCCGGAACAGTAATAGGTTCTAAACCCGGCTGGGAACGTGAATCTGGTCGTGGAAGCATTGTATCTGCCACATATATTCCAGGCGATTCACTCATTCGTCTTAAGCTCAAATTCTGCTCTGCTCCAGTATGATTTCTTATGATGTTCCTTGAAGCTGGAGAACAGGATTCATTTCTTCTTAAATCCACCGTTGAAAAATCTGGTTGAAATGAAACTTGAATTCCAACAGACACCAAAGACTTTTCGCCATTCCTATTCATTGGAAGAAAACCATTTGTTTGAGTTGATGTTGCGATTGCTGCCTGTTGTGCTGGACTTGAATGCATTGTAGAATATGTATTATTTGCATTTTTAATTTGATGATCTGGAAAAGTTTTGTAGTGGAGCTGTAATTTGGTATGACCCAAATAAACCTTTTGACATGCTTGGCATCGGAAGACATCCGGTGGTTCACGGATCTTAATCTTTGGCGGTGGTTCAGCTGTTGAGGTCGCAGACGGAGTAGTGACCTCATTTTGAGATAAACGGGGTGGATTCTTTGAAAGTCGTCCTACCCTCGTCGTGGATTCAGTTGCCAAAAAAACTTTTAATTTTTTATCACTTTCCGTTTCACGTCGAGCAGTTTCCCGATCCACTTTTCTTTTCCTTGGCTTCTTTTTCTTTGTAGTAGTTTTTGGAGCTGGCTTCTCAACTTCATTTGGTTGACTAATATTACTGGAACTGGGACCATGGCCATTGACCTGAGCTGATGTACTTGTGGATGGAAATGCAGTCATCACCGTCAAACTTGTCACACCACTGATCTCTGACCTTGAAGTTGGTAGCTGTGCTTTGGGGAGAAGTCTGGGAAGCTCTACTGTTGAATTCAGAGATGATGATTCTGAGGAAGGTTTTCGGAATTTTCTTGGGTCTACGACATAGAGGCGGACGCGGGGGGCCACTACAGTTGTTCCAGCAGAATTCATCCTCTTTTTCGAGATTCCACAGACGGGGAAGGGGTCTTCGTCGTACACTACGACTACCTTTAAATAAAAATCGGAATTAAAAACAATTTCTCCATTAAAATTTTAAAATCAAAATAGAATGGATGGCGGCCGCGCCTGCTCAAAGTCCACCCAGCTAAAAATACAAGTTTCACAAGAAGTACGCAAAATATTAATAAAGTAACTATAAAACAGGATAATGTTAGAGGCCATTGCCCCCTAATGTAGTGAAACAAAGGATTATGTCAACAGGAAGTGGAGTACAGACCTATTTAGTTAGCGAAGGTCTCCGGTACACACAAACTCCATTGACCGTCAACCAACACGAAACACCCGCTGGTTTGCGGCTAGCAGAAGCTGGCACCCACAGCACCCACAACCAAGTGGGTGCTGAAGCTGGCACCCACTGAAGCCAGCACCCACCAGCACCCGCATAAATCTTTAACTTGAAAAAAAAACAATTTATCAGGGTGCTGGAAATTTTTCCAGGATGTAAGCTGTAACAGCCTTGCATTAGCTGTTACACCCCAGTATTGCATGTTACAACCAATGTTTTGAAATAAAAATACTTGTGGGTGCTGGAAATTTTATTCAGGATTTAACCTGTAACAGCCTTGAACTAGCTGTTACACCCCAGTATTACCTGTTACAACCAATATTTGAACTGTAACAGCCTTGAACTAGCTGTTACACCAAA
>JAAXYW010001598.1:0-20453 GCA_036851895.1 Orthonychiurus folsomi | reverse complement strand
AGCTTAGGAGAAGCAACGGGCAAAAATCCATATAAGCCTTTAGATTTGAAGAGCGGCACGAACCAGCAAAATGTTGTTTTGAACAAGATTTTAAACGAGTGAGGTAAGGGGAGAGTGAAAGGACGCACTTTCTTCACACCACGCAGCGCAGCAACAAACAGCTTTTAAGTAGCACGGATTGTGAGTATTTTCTTCGGATGTGTGAATCGGGTAAAAAGGATTTTACAGATCTTAAGAAGGGATGAATAATTCACGACTCACCTCTCACACAATGAAAAGGCAAATGTGGGGCCATTTACAAGGCTAGATGTTGCCGAGCATGAGAAACGACACTTTGAAAACAAATAAATAAATAAGCAGTGAAGTGCATTCAAGTTCAGTCTTTTTCCCGTGCCGTAACACATGTCATTTTCACATTGTTGTTGTCATAAACGCGTGCTAGAGTGCGAAGGTAATCTATCACTCTCAGTAGGTTCATTCCAACGACAATACAGTGCAGAAGTACACTACACAATAGCGTGCAGCAATGTGAAAATATTTTCAGTGGAGGAAGATTCCGCCCGAATGACTGGAAGAGAGATACTTCAACCGTTTTTTCCCTCCTGGTGGCGGAGGAGTGAGGGACATAACAGGATAACCGGAGTCTTGAGTAAATATGACAAGTATACATTTGAAAAATATTTTAACGAGAGTCGTATTTCTCTTGTTAGAAATTCAAGACGTCGCGTCAACCGACCGTTCCTTTCCACTTCGTTGGTTACAATTCTTTTCCAAAAAGAAAAATGCGTTCTGTCCATCATGTGAAATCGGAGACACAACTTTCAAGCTTGGAAGTACGATCCCAATATAAATTCAATGCTTTTCCACAGTTTCCTGATTGCATCAATTGCCAATGCGTGTTGCACTAAAGTTTACGCTTATGTTGCATGTAACCCATTGTAATAGTAACTAGATGTATAATTTATGAAATCACAACTTTGCACAACCAACATTTTGTAACAAGAAAAGCACACATTCTTCAGGAAACCTGGCTACTTTCCTGTAAGATTACAACCCATTGCAAACTCAAAGTCTTTGTTGATTTATTCTAAAGCTCCACTAGTTTTCTGCAGTGGTGGCGGATCGAATGGCGGAACAAAGTGGAGGGAACAAGTTCCGCGGTACTGCCATCTATCGACGATGAAAAGAAACTTTTAAATAAGACCCGGAATCTGGATGGAGTTCCAGTGAAAGTATGAAACGTCGACTGAAGAATGCGTTCGTTATGTGGAAGCAAAAATTTTACCAGCACAAAACTCGAAAACAGTGGCAAACCTGAGTGGCTTAGCAAATTTGCCAAATGGCAAAGTGGCATTGGATAATGTTCATATTTCTCTATTTTGTATAGATGAATATTCTCCAATTTCCTTTTCCATAGCAACTAACTTGTATTGGATAAAATTGGAATTGTTTGATCGATTCTTTATTGCTAAGCCAATGCCCCTCAACCACAACATTCGATTTTCAACTCGCAGTGAAGCGGTTTGACAAAAAACGTACTTTCGGCAAGATTGAAATTGAAGTCAACTGTATTCGCTATGGATATTAAAAGTACTACTGGTGCAGGTGACACATCTGATGTGTTCAGGGGAGTCAGGTTTGTCTTTAATAAAAGCGGTAATTGGTTAATCTATTAAGGAAAATTAAATAATATTTTTATTATGGCACAGGATGACAAAGGAGTACTTGAAGCAACATTGTCGTGAAAAGAAATTATATTCGACGCCACATCTTAACGACGTGCTGTACCTTCATTTTAAAGGTAAAATATTCGATTTTCAACTCGCAGTGAAGCGGTTTGACAAAAAACGTACTTTCGGCAAGATTGAAATTGAAGTCAACTGTATTCGCTATGGATATTAAAAGTACTATTGGCGCAGGTGACACATCTGATGTGTTCAGGGGAGTCAGGTTTGTCTTTAATAAAAGCGGTAATCGGTTAATCTATTAAAGAAAATATTTTTATTATGGCACAGGATGACAAAGGAGTACTTGAAGCAACATTGTCGTGAAAAGAAATTATATTCGACGCCACATCTTAACGACGTGCTGTACCTTCATTTTAAAGGTAAAAATGAATATGTAATACTCAGCGCTATTGTTATTCGCGAATAATAACAAGAATATATAATAAATTTACAAACCCTTTATTAAAGGATTTACTAAGATTGAAAACTTGGAAGAATACACTGAACTGAAATGCCTGTGGCTGGAGTCAAACGGGATCAGAGCAATTGAGAATTTGGAAAATCAAACTAAATTGAGATGCCTGTATCTTCATCAAAATCTGATTAAGAAAATTGAAAACCTGGAGCATCTTGTGCTATTGGACACACTCAATTTGTGTAACAACAGTATCACGACAATTTCCAATTTGAGTAAGTTTACAAATTTTCTTAGGCTAATTGCATTCGTGTATAATTGAAATTGATTGTGCACAAGGTTGTATTCCCAAGTTAAATACTCTACAAATTACGCACAATTATTTGGAGAACGTCGAAGACATTGAACATTTAAGTGACTGCGAACATCTCTCTGTTGTGGATTTGTCTCACAATCGTCTGAAAGACGAAGCAGTGATTGGGGTTCGTTTACATTGATTTTGTAATTACATGGCATAAGTATTCAACACACATCTTTATTGCAGGTTTTCAGCACAATGAAGAATCTTCATGTTCTCAACTTGACAGGGAATCCTTGCATTCGCAGTATGGTAAACTATCGTAAACGAATGATCCTTGGTTGTGTAAGTACATTTTTCTTTACAATACTATTCTACATGTACTTTCCGGAATCAAAATAATAAATGTTAATTTCAGGACCTTCTGACGTTTCTTGATGACCGTCCAGTGTTTGATAAGGAAAGAGCTTGCACTAAAGCCTGGTAATTTTAAAACAACTCATATAAGTATGAAAGTGAAATAATGCATTGTGTATTTACTAGGGCTATCGGTGGCCGGGAAGGTGAAACGGAAGAGCGTGAGAGATGGGCACAAGCTGAAAGCGACAAAATGAAGGAAAATGTGAACGGTAAATTCAAAATATTTAAGATAAAAACTCTTTTTGATTTAAAGAAGTTGAATTGTTTTGTGCTATATAAGCTATGATTGCTCTTCGGGACAACATGCAAGAGAAAAGACGTGTGAGGGAGATGGAAATGGCTGAGTTGGAGAAACTTCAATGTACTGAAGGAGCTGGAGATTGTAATGGGAATCCCGCCCCGAAAGAACAAACTAATGAAAACTCGAATCAAGGTGTAGGGGATCAGGCTGTCAATCCGAAACCTGAAACGCATCCGACAAAACTAGCAGCGCATTCTGCGCTTATTGATTTGGATGATTCCATGTGGGACGAAGTATCGCCTGAGCATGAATTGAATTCACGCAAGGAGTGCGGTCTCAAAACATCACAGACATCAGCTAAGCCAGGCACAGAAGATAATTGCGAACAAGAGACCGAAAAAATCCACTTTGTTGTTCAAAACAACGAGAGTCAAGATGAGGAAATTCCAAAAGCGCTAGTTGAGCAAGATTCCGGGAGTGATGACGACTCTTCGACTGAAGTCAGTGATTCGGAAAGTGTTAAGGAATTAAATGCAGAGTTTGACAGAGTATTCACGGAAATTCCTTTGAATATGGAAAATGAAGATATGGAAATTGTTGAAATTACAAATTCGAAGGATGCACCCCTGGAAGAAGTGTCGCCGTACATTGTTACTGAACCGCCCTTACTGGATATGTCGCCAGAAATGGTATTTGAGGAAATCACAGTGAGCGAAATTACGGAATCCGAAGAAATTGTTATTCAAGATCCGTCCGCTTCATCAAGTTATACTGAAAATGAAACGGAAACTACAAAATTGACTTCATGTGACAAAAGTTGTGGGAACGGGACTAATTTCAGGCACATGGGAACTTGGACAAAGAGAGACAGAGATGAAGAAATTACTCAAGAAGCTCTAAAACCGACGGAGATCCAACCACTTTGTGAATCTGAGCAATTGGTGAAAACTGAAAGCATATTCGCATTGCAATCGATTTTGAAGGAACACATTGAACACATGATGGAAGAAGCTCAAAATTTAGCCGAGGAAATGAGGGTCGGAAACGAGGGCAAATCTCCTGATGACCTACATTGCAAGGAAGTTGATTCAGTGACGAAAATGGAAGTTGAGCCGCTTTCTGAGACAGAAGGTTTGAAACTTGGAACATAATACAAAACGAAAAGTTGCTTTGAACAAATGCAATTTGCTTTCTTCTATTGTATAGGTCCAACAGCTCACACTACTGCAGAGCCAAACTCAATTTCTAAAGACGAAAAATGCAAGCCTGAACGCAAGCTTGGAGCATGGGACACGTGTTGGGAGATTCCAATGCCTCACAATGCGGAGGCTAATGCAAATGATGAATCCAATTCGTTCGAAAGCATCGAAAGTGACAAGCGGAACTTCCAGTCCACTCGAAACGGGTTCCGGTGACGTGATTTCTTCAACTGGAAATGGTAAATAACAAAATAATGTACAAAAACGACAGGAACACGAGGTGGCATACATACATATTCATATATACATATTCCAGACTAAAAATTTTGGTTTGCAGGCCCTTTATTATAAACCAAGACTGTTCATAAAAATTTAACTATGGAAGCAATATGTAACAAAATCAGTCAATTCAATCGAATCAATTGAATCAAACTTCTGATTTGTGAATAAAAAGAGAGGAGTAATAATTAATTATCCATGTTTGTTGCGCAGAGTATTCTTTACATTCCAATTTGACTTGGAGAATAATATTTAAATTGCTCAAAAGTCAACTATGGAAGCTATATGTAACAAAATCAGTCAATTCAATCGAATCAATTGAATCAAACTTCTGATTTGTGAATAAAAAGAGAGGAGTAATAATTAATTATCCATGTTTGTTGCGCAGAGTATCCTTTACATTCCAATTTGACTTGGAGAATAATATTTAAATTGCTCAAAAGCACAAAACGAAGTTACCAGTTAGGTTTGAGTATAGAAGTACAGACTGTAGTTTTTAAGATTGTTGTTTTGTACTTGCCGTTAAGAATCGCTAGTAGATCACGCAAATATAGAAATGTACTAAACATTGCCGTATGAATAAAATCAAGCTTATTTTATCAAGTCGCATATATATAATACCATCAACAGTCAACGCTGAGCCAAAAGGACGGGAATATAATACAATTTATCGACATCTTTAACAATGTAATTGTACCTAATTTATTTGAACAATCCATGTTACATTCAAACATAATAGGTTTGCTCTGAATCCCTGGAGCCTCAACATCTGGTACATGGCTTAAATTAGCTCAAAATGACATGGCATGTAAGCGCAGTTATGCTCATATTTCGATCTGTTGTATCTTCTAATATCCTATTACAACTGCGAACAATTCCTGCACATCAAGCTCAGAAAAGTGCTTTATTCTGTCAGAGCTAGGGCTAGTATCGTCCCATCTAAATGGCTGGCCCAACGTGCTCGAATGTCCATTGCTAAAATAATCTTTGACAGAATAACTTTTAGACAACGCACTGCATATAGTTGGATTGATTTTTTCCCATCCAAATTTTGCAACGAGTGGATTTGTGTTTTTCATCTGCTAGAATCCCGAATGCTTGCGCATTTTATATGTAGACCAAATCCAATGGAAAATCGAATCTTTGCACACTCTTTGAAGAACAAAGCAAACATTCCAAAAGGGGCATTATTGCTTTCGTCAGTCTTTCTTCTGTATGTACTAGTATATGTAGTGAACGCTTCAAGTCAGTTAACACCCTTTCATCCATTGTAAGGGCCTCAACGTGTCGTCAAATTCGAAAAAGTTCAAATACGCTGACACAGCTAGCTCCAAGTACAAATACAGATCTCAAGCTCCAGTTCAAATTAACAATGAAAATAATTCATGGCACGTTTCCTTTCACACGAATCGCATTGCTTTGCAGGAGCATAGGTGAGCCCGGCTCCCGCAGGGGACAGTTAAAATTGTTCATCACCAAATCTCACGAGAATTTTAATTTGTTCTTTTGCCAATTGGGCAGACAGCCATCATCGCATCGGAAACGGAAAGTTTTAAATCAGATTCATCATACAGTTTACAAGATGATCTACCTTGAAAATTTTTACCGGAGCCAACCTCAACAATGCAAATGAGACAGGCCTTGAGCAGATTCACTCAACTAGTCAAAAACCAAAAGCTTTTAACCCTACCAAAATAGAAGTAGAACATATATGCGTATGTATTAAGGAAGTAAACAAATTCACATGCATTAGCAGGTTAATATCTGATTATAAGATGACGTATTAAAAGTAAAAGCCTGTAAAATGTCCATAAAATCCTTCAAACCATGCAAGCCCTGTTCCACTCATCGTAAAGTGAAAGACGTGAAAACTTTCTCAATAATCTTCTGCACTAAAACACTGGACTGGCGTCTCAATAAAAACTATGTTTAAAGAGAATCCTCGGACTTGTACGCGTAGGTTCACCCGTGTAAAAGTTTTGGCTTTTGCGATTGCCTAACATACAAGAAAGACTGCACTAGATGAATTACGAGAGGCGGAGTGCTCAGAGGAGCGGCGGCAGTTGTCTAACATTTGCTTGTGAAGCATTGAACAGACACTTTGAGATTTACTGGTCTACCAACCTTGGTCTACAACTTTATTTTGGCATTCAATTTCATTTCACTTTTTCTAAACCTGCTGCAAACTGTAAGTGAGCTCTTTCCGCGAGCCTAATTCATTTCAACACAACCAATTTCCTTTTGACAAGGAATAGTTGGATTTGTGAGTGACACGAGGGAAGAAAATTACCCCCATTCCTTTTACAACATGAGCAAATTTAAATTTAAATTGGACGGGTGAAGTCCTTGAAGACATTTGTGGTTTATTCTGGAGAAGAACAAGAATGCAAGAATGGAGTCTCCCGAATTAAGCACTGGTTTGTGCAATGGGGAAAGAAGTTCTGAGGAACATGAAGTTGAGAAAACGATTTTTCGACTCATTGTTGCTGGTGTGGCTCCGACTGTTGTGGCTGCGTTTGGAACAATTGGAAATGTGATAAGTGGCTTGGTGCTGGGTCGTCCTCAAATGAAGTCCTCGCTGTGTTGCCTGTTGTTAGGATTAACACTTTGTGATACAATTCTTATAATTTGTACAATTTTAATCATGGGACTGGAGCCAATATTTAATCATTTTCAAATTGCGAAGTATTATGTCAACCATATTATTCCATCCCTCGTTCCGTATTTGTATCCACTGGGAATGACAGGTGAACAAAATTATTATTTGAGCTATTTTGTTTGCACGTTTTATTTGTTCTAGTCCTTTCTTTCTGGCAATGCAAATATTGGTTTCCGAGAAATGTGAAAAATTTTCAGCTTTTTGTAACACTGAAGGCTCCAGTCTTTCAGCACGGGAAACCACTTTCTAACATTATTTTACCATGAACAATGCTAGGTAGTTAATTGTTTGTAAATTATCGCCATTATTACCAGTAATTTTGAAAAAAATTTGCTATTTTTTGAAATATTTATACTCTGAACTCTAATACCCCTTCGTATGAAGTAAACTTTCATAGATATACAGTCCGATTTGAATGAATCATTTCTGTTATCTTTGGTTAGTAAAGAGATCAAAGCTGCTTTACATAACCTCTCGGCTCTGCACTGCACTGGGTCTCATCCTCCCTCTGCATTCCGCGTCATATAATGTTGTGCTGAGAATGATCAAAGCGTAGAAATCCCAGGAGATGCTTATGAGTTTAATTGCTTTGGGATCTCAGCGTAATTTCGAGCGGCGTTAAGTCATCCATATTAATCTGTCCCTCTTGTGTAAATTTCTGATGAAGTTTAATGAGGTGTTCCAGTCAATGGTAATCGCAATTGAAGTTGGCGCATTGTCACATAAAATAATTAATGATTGGGAGGAACGAAGGAGTTTCTGGCATGAAATTTTCGCCGATAAGCGCAGGAATGCGAATTAGAAGCATGCAAACAATTACTTATAGTGGCCAGCTTGTGCTATTGTCCTGGGCCTGGATCGGGATTTCTCCCACACGTAATTCTGGGTTTCCTTTGGCAAACTTTTTTTTTTCAAACTTTTGGAAACCTTGAGTCCTCTGCTTTATTGAATTCAAACCAATCAATGCTTTGTTCCATAAAAGCAGGGAACTTTCCCCGAGCCCTAATAACTTTCCTGTAAACCATTTTATTACTTTGCGTTCTTTAAGTCTCTATGCTTTCATGTTTTGAAACTTTTAATGACAAATTGGAATTTTGTTTTTATCTCTTGATCTTTCAGCACACACTGGTTCGGTGTATTTTACGCTTGCTGTTACACTGGAACGATTCATTGTAGTTTGCTACCCACTGGAAGCAAGAATATTCTGCACCTGGAATCGAGCTTGCTACTACTCGGCAATTTTGTTTACATTTTCCATTTTATACAATTTACCAAGGTGGTGGGAATTTCATGTGGTGGAAGTCAATTCGTCGTTGAACTCGTCGGACATATATTTGGATGCGATAATGACTGAATTTCGTTGTGGCGCTTCGTACATTAAATTTTATGTACTTTGGGCAAATTTTGTTGTTCTCTATTTAATTCCCATGCTGGCGCTAATCATCATAAATATCATTATATATTTGGAGGTAAGTGACTAAGATGCTACAGTTATTATAAATGCTATTAACACTATTTATTTGACCTTTCAGATCCGGAAAATGAATCAAAGACGACAGGTCTTAAGCAAATATCAGAACCGAGAAAATTCACTGACAGTGATGCTGCTCATGGTTGTACTATTTTTTCTCGTCTGCAACATTTTGCCGCTTGTTAATAATTTTATGGAGAGCGTGGACTCAGATCTCAGTTCGGAAATGATTGACCTTTCGAACTTTATAATTACTGTCAATTCCTCCGTCAATTGTATTATTTACTGTATTTTTGGAGAAAAGTTTCGTCGGCAGCTGGTCAAAACTTGTCCATGTTTTCATTTTGTTTTTCCCAAACCTTTGCCAAAACATTCCTCAACCCTAAACACAAATCCAATCTCATATAACCAAAATCAACAGCAACAACAACAAGCTGCTATTTAAAATATTTATTATGCCAGCAGCAGCAGCATGTTTGGTATCCATATTTTCAAATGTAGTTCATAATTATTTTTTGATGCCCTTTCGCAGAAATGACGTACAAATAAAGCAGAAATATAAAAGCATAAAATTAATTAAATATTATTGCCGCTGCAAAATTGGATCAACACATTGGGTCATTCTAATTGGGGGGGGGGTAATTAATGAAAAGCAATTCTACTAATTTAGTATGCTAGTTCCCGAATCCCGACCCGACCTGCATTTGATCATTATTGTGCATTTTGCGCAAATCAGAGGAAAAGATTCGCTCCCCGTGCCGTGCTAGTGTCATAATTCAATTAATTCCAGATATATAAACTAAGGATTAAACTCAAAAAGCGCAGTGGTGCTCAGCCCAATAAATACAAAGTTACTATATTTAAGAATATTAAGAAACTGTTCTCAAAAATGCGATCATTTGGAAAACATCACATTTTCACATATCGCATTCCCCTGCTCCAAATGTTCTCTCCTAATTCCCAATGCAAGAACACCAGCCCGGGAATACTTCAAAATTCTAACTACAGCGAGACGGCCGACGACGGGCGAGTACGAGATACATCGGGCGGCGAAGCGATTCCATAAGAAACGAGGGCACAAGATTTATATTTGCGAGACTAAAGGTCACAGCAGGTGAGAAAAATGATTTTGATTTTGAGTGCATAAATACCTAATGGATCTCAAGCAACAATTTTTAATTAACAATGCAGAGATTGTGTGCAAGACGGAAATCTTAAAGATGGTTTCAAAATCGGCTCTTACGTTCAAGATTTTGGCTGAATGTCCGACTTCAAATAGCAAGGGCGAGTATCATGACCCTTCCTCATGGCACTGTTGAGACACCAGTCTTTATGCCCGTAGGAACTAAGGTACTTAAAAATTTTATTTGCTTTTGATTCAGAAAATTTTCACAATCCGGCTAGAAAAGTTTCTGTAGGTTAAGGGCTGACCAGAGTAGATAGACAGATAAACGCCTTATTTAAGTTACTGGGTCAAGGAACATGGGAAATGCTGACAACTATTACTACGACAGGAACGCGTTTGAAGTCAGTTATTGAATCATTGGAACATAACTGGTGACAACTTTTTGATTTTCAGGGTACGTTAAAGGGCCTTGTTCCGGAACAGTTAGAAAACCTAGACTGCAACATGATTCTAGGAAACACTTACCATTTAGGAAATCAACCGGCAGGTTCAACACTTTTAATTCCACACAGATGCAGAATTATTGAGATTTTACTTGCTCTGGATAAATTATTTCATTCCTACTTTATCCTAATGTGCAGGAAATCTTTATAAATACGTTCAGCACGACATACACTTGCCATCTTTGATCTTATCTAATTTTGTTTATTTTGTTTCAGGGTCATAAACTATTAGAAGATGTGGGAGGATTGCATAATTTTATGAATTGGCGGCACCCCCTGCTCACCGACTCGGGAGGATTTCAAATGGTTTCTTTACTTCAACTAGCTGAGATAACTGAAGAAGGAGTCAAATTTAAAAGTCCATATGATGATACTATGCTAATGTTGACGCCGGAGGAATCGATCAAGATTCAAAATAGTATTGGTGCGGATATTATAATGCAATTAGATGACGTTGTGTCATCTGTGACTACCGGTGACAGGGTTAAAGAAGCAATGGAAAGGTGAAAATAAATTTTCCTTTTGCTATGCCATTGATTAACTAAGTTCTAAATTCAAGTTTTTATATTCTAGGACTATCCGGTGGCTTGACAGGTGCATAGCAGCTCATAAATATCCCCACAAACAAAATCTTTTTCCAATTGTACAGGGTGGACTTGATTCGAATCTGAGAAAACAATGTGCAGAGGAATTAATTAAACGTGATACTCCTGGATTTGCCATTGGTGGACTGAGGTAATTTAGTGCTTCGTAACATTTTTGCAATAATGTTGTGGTATTATAATTTAAACTAAATCATTCAGTGGGGGAGAAGCCAAAGACGACTTCTGGAAGATGGTCCATGTTTCAACTGATATTTTACCCAAGAATAAGCCACGTTATCTAATGGGCGTTGGGTTCGCGGAAGATCTAGTTGTTTGTTCAGCTTTAGGATGCGACATGTTTGATTGTGTGTTCCCTACTCGTACAGCCGTAAGTTCCTTTTGCTAGTTGATCTCGCATTTAAATCCAATACACGCCAAAAGAGTGCTCTCCTCCCAGCCTTAGATTCATAGCTGAGCTTGAACTTTTATCGTTTCCATTGCTCGTTATAACTGGCTATGGTGCGAAATTATAATCCAAACCGAAGTTTCTGAGCGTACAATATGTATTTCTGCTAATTCTTAGTTTGTAGTTTTAGTGGACAGTGCGGAAGGAGTACCGACTTATAGTATCTTATCTATTTTGTGTGTGCAGCAGTTAACATTTTGAAGTGAATCCTTTCCGAGTTTATGATTCCTGTGTGTACAAAATTGCTCGAGTTTAACACCTAAAGATTTTTAATTTATTTTACAGAGATTTGGATGTGCGTTGCTGTTCACTGGACAAATCAACTTAAAGAATAAAAAATATGCAAAGGACCATTCACCCATTGACAAAGATTGCACATGTTCAACATGTAAAACATTTACCAAATCTTATCTTCAAGCAATCGCTACGCATGAAACGGTTTCTTGTCACCTACTCACGGTCCACAACATTGCCTTTCAAGTAAGTCATCATCAGTAATTTTATAATTATACTAAAACTCAGCATAGAATGAATGATTCAATGTTTCAAGTTTCTTGTCACCTAAAATCTATTTTTGTATTTTGCATACTCAACAGATGAGACTTATGAAGTCTATTCGACAGAGTATCAAGGAGGGACGCTTTCCCATTTTTGTGCAAGACTTCATGCTAGGACTATATCCCGGTAAAAACTATCCCCAATGGTCCATGGACGCATTGGCTTCCGTTGGCATCCGACTTCTTTAAAAAGGTCGAAGATTTAGTCAACGTATTTCTGAACTCCTTGTCTTCCTGACATCGTATTGTGATACCCTGCTGTATCGCGTTCTATGTCCTCACTGACTGTATATTATATTGTTCTATTTTTGTTACAAATTTCCATTCATTTGACTCCACCTACTATTTCACGGGCTTGGCTCTCATTTGCAAACAACATTTTTGTTTGGCTTCTCTCGCCTTGGACTAGCATGTGTGAAATGTAGCTTTTTTTTCTTTTCGGTTGAGGTTGAGATTACCTGATATGTAAAGCACATTTATCATACCTATTTTGTAATGAATACGTTTGCTTCGATGCTAGATTCGGCTAATAAATTGCGAATTTGGATTCTATGGGCGCCAGGCAAAGAAAAGGATTTCAATTGCTTTTCATTAATTTCCGATCGTCGTTAAATAACTAGTTTGACGTGTTTGAATTAAAATATTGGGATTTAAAAAAGTCCGCTGCTTCGTTCAACCTGTTTACTGTATACCACTGTATAATAGTTAACTATTATGTCCTGTTGACTATTATGCATGTAGTGTGTCCAAATCAGCAAAATAGTGTATTTCTTTGATAAATTGGGAGAAAGTTTTGTTTTGTCATTCCCGCGTCCACAAATTGCATATTATGTGTAAATTTGGCTTCAGTCCTTTGGCGCCGACATTTCCATAATTTCCAAATGAAACGAGCTACGCAAAGATTTATTAGAATAGGAATGTTGTTTTATTTATATGGAAA
Source organism: Orthonychiurus folsomi (assembly GCA_036851895.1). Classification (NCBI taxonomy): domain Eukaryota; kingdom Metazoa; phylum Arthropoda; class Collembola; order Poduromorpha; family Onychiuridae; genus Orthonychiurus; species Orthonychiurus folsomi. The sequence goes on along the minus strand of JAAXYW010001598.1, from coordinate 7,568 downwards.
GAATAGCAGATGCTGAGTTTCAAGTCCATTGCAAAACTATGTATGAAATTCAAGCAATTTGATGTTATCACACAACCTTAGATGTTTCTGCGTGGCTAGACATTGAATTCCTGTCATTAATTCCAATCCTGTAAAAGCGGGGCTCTCTATTTTGGGAGAGTTGGGTTTTGATTTTTGTAGGATTTCCACGGATTACACTTAAGTCTGCAAAAGAATGACTCAACGCTCCGCTTACTTTCGTTGCGAGAGCTTTATCAGCTCTACAAAGTTTACACTTGCATAGGCAGGAATGCACTTGTTAAATCAAAGAATTTACGTATTGTGGCAGATGTTGCCCACGAACTGAAATCATACTTAGAGTTGGAATCCGAAAATGTGTGGTCCCCGCCCGCATACGAACAAATAATTTATACGCCTTCTCTTGTTTACTCGTTCATCATGTTTTTTTTTAATCTTCACCTCGATAATTTCATGCATAATCTCCTTGGAGCACAGGGTGGATAGGCCGTGCTCCGTGCCTGGATGCCTTAATTGGTTAAAACAAATGGCTGGCTATGCCACGAGGTTGCAGATTTTTTTTAGAACTGAGATCCGGATTCCAGGACAGCAGGGCTATTGTCTTTAGCTCGCAGGTTAAAACTCGGATGAGGTGTCGGAAATACTACAAATGAACAAACAAAAAATTGACGATGTTTGCCCAGCTTCACACTTCATTCTTCCCAGGTACAAGAAGTAAAGTAGCCAAGCAGACAGTCCCACAGTTTTTTAAAGGTGCCAAAAACGAAATCCGACCAAGTAGAAAACGACCTAATAATAGATATATGAACTATTTCCGAACTTTCCCATAACCGACTTCGGTTCATTAATGCAAAAAACATAACAAGGGGAGGGTGCCACGCGCTCAACTGCACTGAACAGGAAGGGAAGATGACTTCTTAAGAAAGTATGCGCACTTCAATGCACGACGGAGCCAGAAAAGTAGTGTTTGAAATCTTTTTTGCTTCTTAGGCAGATTCTTGAAGAGTTTCTCAGATTGAGAATCCAATATGAGTCTGAGCACCTTCTGACTGATAAGAGCGACAGTCGCCAGTAATAATACGCGGTCACGCCTTCCCGCAAACAACCATGCATTTGTGTAGAGGCGGAGATGTTCGACCGTGGATCCCTATAACTCAACTCAGGAAGACAAATTTCAAAGGATCTTAATGCTTTAATTTATATTCCCGGTTTTAATGTTCAGAATTTATGCGTCATACCGACAGGGCGACCTCCGTAGTACAACTCTGCCATCCCAATCCGAAATACAGAAGCTCAGATTTTCCAATGATACTGTATCCGTACTGATTTACCGAGCAGCAGAATACCCGCTGAACTTGAAGCCATCCTTGGGACTATCTATTCAAGAAATCTTTTAATATATAAATGAAGCCTCGCAGCTGAACCACCATTTGAATGCTCATTTTCGCTCTAGTTAACCTATTCGGCTTCCACTTCGTTTTTGTGACTAGTCAACGGAAGGGTGGAGAATTGGCTGGTGCGTCTAGCAACCCCCCGCCCCGTCTTAAGACCCACTTATGGGGTGATCGTCACTCAAATATCTTCTCTTGAGCCAAGCGGAGTTAGTCTTGCAAGTTTCTCCACTTAGGACTTTGTCTCTCCTATTTTCCATTTGAAATGGTAACTCACATTTTCTTGTGATTAATTAACATTTCGTCCGCCAAGTTCTGTGTTCTTCTTTGGAAAAACGTTTGCCTTATTTAGAATAAATTTAACGTGTGGATTAGATGAATTGGGAAAGGAGTGGAACAGCAAACTGCACTATTACCGGCAGTCGCACATTTCTGTTTCAAGTCCATTGACCAAGTCTTTGTGTTTTAATGAAACTCACCACTATTAATCGGTTATCTGAGCCTGAGCACTTCCGGTGAACATAGAGTTGTTGGAAATATGTTGGAATTAAGTGCAACCAACCCAAGACATGGGAGAAAGTTACTTCGGGATTGCACACAGGAGAAAGAAAATGGAAGGCTTCCTTTCACTGATAAACCAGACTTGCGCAATTTAATTAATCTTTTGCTCAACGTGGCTTAATTAAATTTGTTGGTGTCAATTGACTTGGATTTTGAAAATGCCAACGGTAAAAGTTTGGAGATTACACGCTGATACTTGGCATGTGATCTTGAGCTTTAGTAAAGCCTGCATTATTAGTTAATCCATTTAAATCGCTCGTATTAACTGTATTAAAATATTAATCGTATTTAATACTTATTTTTCAGGCGGACGATGAAAAACAAGCGAGTAAGTGCACTAAATTCAGTTTTCTTCCGCTGAAGAAAGTTTTGCAGTACAGTTTTTTCTTATTCTTTAGTGTTACTCAAGGCCTTCCAAATGTTTGACCAAGGAAAGACAGGGTTCATCGAATCCACAAAAATTGCCACAATTCTAAATACCATTGGACACACATTTGATGACGAGGAACTGCAGGCTCTGATTGATGAAAACGATTCCGAAGGTATTGCAAATGAATATTCCTTCTCATGCAATTCAATTAATTTATCAGAAATCAGCAAATTAAATCATATCAAAGTTGTCTGAATTAAATGAGGCTACACGTTGATTCTGGCGCCATGCTGACACTTTGCCTCTAGCAATAAAGTATTCAAAGGAAAAGACGCTAAACTTCATTCATCATGACTTTTTGGACAGCAGCCAATAGGAATAGTGTTAAGATATTCGTAAAATTTATTTGCATTGCAAAACCTAAAATAATCGATTTCGAAGTTTGGACTCTAACCTCCTTGGATTTGATAATGTTAAATCATGTGTCCTCGTCTGGTTTTTTCAGGGACTGGAAAATTAAATTTTGACGCCTTCTCAGCGATTGCCGGACATTTCCTTGAGGAAGAAGATGCCGAAGCCATGCAAGAAGAGTTAAAGGAAGCTTTCAGATTGTATGACCGAGAAGGTTAGCTTTCAACCCACACCTAGTATGAATACAAAAAGAAACATGTGGTAATACAATGACAGCTCATTTCTATTCAGGAAACGGGTACATTACAACTGGTACACTGCGAGAAATCCTGAAAGCTTTGGATGACAAACTGGGACCAGAGGACTTAGATGGAATCATTGCTGAAATCGATACAGATGGCTCAGGAACCGTCGACTTTGACGGTAAGATTCCAACGCATCCGCGAACGTTTGTACAAGTTGAGATTTCTTTTTGTGATAATCATAATCATAAGTCAAAAGACGCGATGATAGGAACCATGCATGCACTTTAGCACATTTATTCGGTGCGGTGCCAGTGGCAAATAGTAGCTAGAAATTATTACCCGCCTCCTCAGGAAAAGACTGTAAAAATCTGAATACCAAAACCTTGCCAAGATAAACACATACAGGTAATATTCGGAAGTAATATTTGTAGATATTTTCTATGTTGCAGAGTTCATGGAGATGATGACGGGAGAGTAGAAAATTTAATACACAACCAAACCACATTCTTCCAGTTTAACATCCAACTATCAACGGAGCATGCAGAGTTCTGGCACTTGTCCAATATAAATTCAAAAGCATTACACTTCGAATTATTCTGCTACACCGTTTATTTCTCATATCCACGCCTCAGTAAAAAAGTAAAATGAAAGTCTGTGAACTGACAGTAAATATTCCTAAACGAGCTGTCATACTGATGACTTTATTCTGAGTCGGATAAGTTCACCGTCAAAATCTGAAAGCTGCAAATTGGTCTACTTCCCACGTTTATTTTTTCAGACTCAAATCTTGTTTAACTTTCCAAAATTCTGCTCTTTGTTTCACACTGTGTAGAGAAATAGGAGAATCTTTACTGGTCCTGCGGATTATAGGGTTGCAAAACAAAACTTTTGTAGTATTCAAAAAAGATTGTTAGACAGTGTGCTAGGCTCGCAGTCTCAAATAAAAAATAAATGACATCATACCTTATTTTTATGCCAATTCTGTGCAAATGAGATTTCTTGGAATTAAAATGCATTTCCCGCCGACTGACTTAGACCATGACAACCACATCATATTATTTTGTGCATGTTTTCTTTCAGAATCTGGGTAATTCCCCAGCTTTCCTTTTGAATCTAGAATTCAATCCTTTTAGTATAGTTAACAGTTTCCATATATCTCTTAGCAATTAGCAGCACATTTAGTACTATTGTAGGCAAAAATGTCTCAAACAAGTATTATTCCTCCCGACTTATTACCCACTCCAAGCCAAGCAAATGTACTTCCTCCCGAACTTGCCACTCCAAGTCACGAAAGTGTACCACTACTTAAAATGATTACTCCGAGTCAATCAAGCCTGCCGCGTACTGAAATACACAAAAGTCAAACAAGCATTGCTCCACCAACTTCTTCAGGAGATGATATCCCAGTTCTTCCATCCCAATCACAATTGGCCATTGCTCCTCAGCCGAACTTGGAGAAAACAAATGAACTAAAATCAATAAGTTCAGAAGCATCAGTTGAAACCCTGAGCAGCGGATATCAGCCCAGTGACAGTTCACAAAAAGGAACTTTCTTTTTGATCTCTCGGCGAGTGACGATCGCTTATGGACCTTACATGGTTCTAGGAGTGTTAGACTATCGAACAGAACGTTTTGAAGGACTAATGAGTAATTTCATTAATTTATAAAGATAAAAAATGTGACTCACACCATATTGGCTACGTAAAATAAAATTTGAAATTAATCAAAATTTATTTTTTGTAGGAGCCCTGAAGAAAATGGGAGGTGAACCCGTTTTGAAACCTTCTTATCATTACAATATCGTGCGAGTTTGGCATCTCGAGAAAGAAATATTTTCCTGTGCAATTACTGATCTACAGTTCTGTGGGGATGGTGATATGGACAAATTATGTATGCGTGCCGCAAAGGCTTTGGACAGATCAGCTCGAAAAGCTCATTCCAATCTTAAGCATCGCTACAAACTCCGGCTACATCTCAACGTGTCTTGTCCTTGTCATCCGGACTATGATGAGAATTTTTCCGGTAATCACCATCATCAACGCCGACAAAGCCGGCGTGATGAATTAACAGATGATCCGAAGAGTACGCAGCAAAGTAAACTTGCTAGAGTTAAATTGGGACCCAGACCCAAGCCTCAAGGAGAAAAATTGGAAGGCAAACAATTTAATATAGACGAACTCAGTCAGCACAGCGAGAGTGGTGCTGGTCCTCGGGGAAGTATTCCCAAAAGTCAATACGGTGGAAACCAGCCAATCGCTGTGTAGGACCAAGCCTTTAACGAAGTCAAAACTTGGGACTAAATGAGCACAACCCTCGTCCGTCCAGCTATCACGCTAACTAGGATCACTGGAAAGCTATAGGAATTTGAAACTAGTGTATTTTCCCGAATTCGGTCTACATAAAGTGTTTTGAGGAGAGCATGTAATACAAAGTATTGCCCTGTTGCCTCATAACCTAGAAAAATAATATGACTCTGTAAAATGTCTAATGTCTATGAGATTATTCTTTGTAGTTTGTATTGCAATTAAACTATTTTGCCTGTTTAAATTCTTTGTAATTTTTCTATGGACCATTTTATGGACCCTGCATCCTTAATATAGCGTACCAAGATTTGAATATTTCTATTTTCTAGAAGTCCAAGGGTTCAGGGTTTGTACAACACATTCATTTATTTCCACTACCAATGTCGGCTTTAATTTTACCGTACATGAATGCGAAACATACGCACCTTAAATGCCAGTCAATATTTAAAATTAAACTTTGATTCCTGAATCCAATTCCAATTCTACTATCAAATGTGCAGCATAAATGTAGCTGCAAAATGCTTTAGTACTTACCCACATTTAAACGTACGTCACATTTAATACCCACAAGCTCACCATTTTACTTTATCTTAAGATTAAAAGAGGTGACTAGAAACGCTAAGAACTTCAAGAAAATAATACACTTAAATTGTACACAAATGATTCAGCCTTACTTCTAAAGTACATCTTTCCGAATGGTTAAGTTATATATCACTCCACTTCGAGTTAACAATCCCATCCAACAATTTCGGTGGTGCATGAAAGTGTTTTACCCGTTAACAAAATAACAAAACATGTACCTAATCAGAGTCGGCAGAGACAAAACAACAGTGGAACAAATGCTCCGATTGCAATAAACACCGGGAATATTGCTGAGGTAAGGGTTATATCTTCGTAGGGATCTGCACTTCGAGGACCACTCGGTTTTCGACTTTTGCCACCTTTCACTTCTTCCTCTTCTTGGGGTAATATTTCATCCTCCTCCCGGGCTGAAATTGGTGGCAATTGAGGAATGTCTGCACAAATAATACAACGGTTAAATTTGCATATACATGAGTCAACGAGCCTAAAGTACGTATAACGTATATTAACAGCATTATCTTTGAACGTACCGTCAATGTCCCCCTCCATAACAAAAATTGCATTCACTTTTGGATTATCCCGATAGCCCTTGAATAGAATATAAAAATATATTTATAGAATACATTTTTGAGAATTGAGGCAAGTAAATCATGGTATGCCTAATTTCATACTTTGATGAACTCCACTCTGATTCTTCCTCCACGAATTTCATTGTCCTGCCCATTGTACGTCAATGTTTTGCCTCCATTTGAGACATGAAATGGGGCAATTATTTCGTAAGCAACACCATGTCCAACCTTTTCATGTATGTCCAAATCTGACACAATGTTGTGATCGCCGTTTAGCACGACATCAAAAACCTGAACAAAAGGAAATACAGTTAATAATCACATATTCATATTTAACTATTAAATATTAAAATCACCTTCATATTTGGCGCATTGAAGTATACTTCACAAAATTTTAAGACCATGACATAATCGCCGTCCTTCGCTATAGGAATGTCATAGCCAAATGTTGAATGGTGGTAGCGTTCCGTTTGATATAGAATTTGGTCATTTGGATGAACTCGACCAACAGAGAGTAAATGCTTTCCGTAGTCGGATGCTATCCCAACTTTGAGTGGATCCTTTTCGTAGTGAATACCGTTCATGTCGACATGTGCCTCTCCTCCTGAGTTCACAGCAAAGATGACTTTCCCGAGCCCATCCGTCTGATGCCTTCCAATTGCAATGAGCAAACATGCGAATCCCAGAATCTTCATTCTATCGGCATTAAAAAAGATTACGTCAATTAGATTAAACTTTGCTGGCATAAATGTGAGCTGAGAAAATCACTAATCACCGAAACGTATTGATCTGTATAAAACTAGTAGAAAACTGATTAGCTCTCTGCCCAATACAACACAATAAGTGTCTTAATTGTTACACATGAATGCCTTGGTAGAACAGTTTAATGAATAAATCAAATCAAATCAAAATCAATATGCGGACCAGTCACCAGCATAAAGAACGTACTTATACATCCCCTGCAGGCCACATTCCTCGTTTTCCGACATAGCAAATTATACATTCTTCATTCTAAGACAAAATAAACTCTGCAAGCAGAGATCCGAAAGAGCGGCTGCAAACCACAACAAATGACACCCCTGCTACTCCACGCTCCATGCTACTTCAACCTCCGTGAA
>JAAXYW010001597.1:0-20457 GCA_036851895.1 Orthonychiurus folsomi | reverse complement strand
GCTCCTAACGACGAGTCTGAACTCCGTGACGGATGCTTCCATTGAAAAGAATCGCGTTTGGAAAGTATTCAACCCTGAATCAGTAGACTCTATCACTGGAGCACACAAGGCCTACAAAATAATTACAAACAATCGTGCACTGTTATTGGCCACTGAAAATAGTTCCTTTGCGAAAAGAGGAGGATTCGCAAAGCATTCTATTTGGGCTATTCCGTACAAGGAGGATCAGTTGTTTGCAGCTGGCAAGTACCCAAATCAAAATGAGGAAACTGACGGAATTGCCCTTTGGGTGAAAAAGAATGAAAATATTGTAGGCAAGGACCTTGTAGTCTTTGCATCGTTTGGGTTTACCCACATTCCTACAACTGATGAGTATCCGCTTATGGGAATGGAGTAAGTCTTAAAAAATTTGGAATATTTGAGCCAGATCCATTTATTCAAGCATTGTTTCGCCATTATTTTTTGCAGGAAAACTGGGATAACTCTTCGACCTTGCAATTTCTTTCAACGTAATCCAGGATTGACCGTACCTCCTCCTCCGGAACTAAATCTCTCCGCTTGAAGACAACGCACTACCTTGGCCTAGGTTCATTTTAAATAGGATTTTAAATGTAACATTATTTCTCGTTTCTCAGCACATATGTATGAATTACATTCAACCACAAAATTATTTAATCTCCTCTGTATTATAGATTGTTTGACTCATCTAATAATTTGTATTAAAATTTGCTCTTTCTATGCAGCCAGTCTTGTTTATAAAATTGACATTTTAATAAAATTTGATAATAAAAAATGATTCCACTAAAATATATTCCGCATTATTGAATCATCTAATAATTTGTATTATACGCTGTTTTGTTTATGAAATAATTATTGACGTTTGACAGCAAAAAATAGTTCCATTAAAATAAATTGATTGATTTCAACTGCAATGCAATGGCAAATGCCAACCTTATTCTGACCAGTAGGTTAGTGTTAGGTTAGATGTTATGTAATGAATTGCTTTTTACCTGTCGTTTAGATGTTAAATGCGACAGATATTTCAAATGTCATAAATTTCTTCTCGTAGCGATTTTCGAGGTCTGCCTACAAGTGCTCCCCCTATTTTGAGAGGCGGAGAACGAGTTCCCCGTGCCATGCCGTGCCGCATAAACTTCGCCGTCGTCGTCCGTGCAGTCTTGGTATCCGTGTCGGCGTGGTGAATGCTCCCTAGAATCTTTCCAGCCTGCTTGGTTTTCTAAAATCATTTTTGTTGGGACATCATTGTGAGTGTTTTGATTAAATTTCAGTCCTCAGACATCCCCCACTAACCTGGGTCTTTAAATTTTTGATTTCAGAAGGAATTCCGTGTTGAATAACCATGTCTGATGCGGAAGGGTAAGTTGATGGATTTTACACATGGTCAAGCATGCAAAATGGTACCGGTCCACGCCGGCCGGGACTGGCTCTTACTCTTTTAAAGGTTTAGACAATTGTAATTAGTAATTTGAGTTTACCCCCCCATCCAACGCTGTCCGGTAGTCGATTTTTAAACCATGGACTAACCGGATATTTAATTTTACCTGGGGGATATAGTAAAGTGAATCCAACTCAAACGCATGGGGTATTTTATTAAATGGCCAACTGTGTATCCTGTCGTTGGAAATAATTATAATTAAATTTATCTGTTATGGTAAGGCTTACATTTATGATTATCAAACCAAATTCTGTTTTTGTTGAAACAGAGATGATGTGCCCGTTGTCTCTGATGAGGGCGCGACAGGAGAATTCGACGTGAATACATCCCTTCAAGTTGTTCTAAAGAATGCACTTATTAACGATGGACTATCAAGAGGACTTCACGAAGCTGTCAAGGCTCTTGACAAGTGAGCTTTTTTACTCTTAATTTTCAAGGTTAAAATCAATGATTGATTTAAGTGATGACTTAATGTGGCACCCTCTTCCTAAAGAGGAGTTACCCCCTCAACCCTGCGGAGATGCCTTGACTGATAAATTCTTGCCAATCAAATTATAATTTTCTACATACTAAAGCAAAACTTTATAACCATTTCAGTAATTATTTAATTTGTTTTTACCCACTAGGCGTCAAGCCCTCATGTGTGTCTTGGCTGACGATTGTGACGAGGCAATGTACAAGAAATTAGTAATTGCGCTTTGTACAGAACACGAAATTCCACTTTTGAAGGTTGACAACAACAAGAAGTTAGGAGAATGGGCCGGTCTTTGCAAAATCGACAAAGAAGGCAAGGCGAGAAAGGTGGTCAGATGCTCCTGTCTTGTCATCAAGGTATTATTTTAATTTACTTATTAGTCTGCTTCTATGATCATGCTGACTCTGCTGTCTGCTCCTCAATGAACAGCAAAGAACTCAATAAATAATGTTTTGTTTGCTGAATTCCAGGATTATGGCATCGAGTCACCTGATAGGGATCGCGTCTTGGAATACATCAAGCTCCAGGATTCACAAGCCTAATTTTTTTAAATTTAACTTGATATTGGCTTTGCCATTATTTGCGTTACAAGAATAATAAAATCTTAAAATAATTTCTTCCGCGTCAGCTCTTTATTATCACAAGATCCTTCCTGCGCATTTAGCAGTAGAATAATAACAAACACTCCAATAATTTAAACAACTCTTTCTTAGTGGACCAGGAGATTTGGCTTGTTTTCGTTTCAATATTTCGTATTAAATCGAAACAGTTTCATATTATCGGATTTTGCACATATTAGTAAAAGAGACATTCGACTACTAACAAATAACATACAAAAAGTAACTTAAAATTGGAAATAAATTAACCTCTCATGCCCTCATGCGTGGAGAAGTTTCGAAAGCGTTTAACTTCACTAAATTAAAAGAAAACTTGCAACGTCATAACAGTCAATATTTAGATTCGTCAGTTCTTGGGTTTCACACTTCCTGGCTAAGTTCAGTCACTCCTGTTTCAGCAATAGGAACGAACTTGTCATCTATTTTAAGTAGTAGAATAGTCTTCTCCGTGATTGAGCGGCATTTCGGATCACGGTGTCCAGGGATCCATTTGTGAACAACCTGAATGAGAAAAATATTAGTAACTAACAATAGTCCACAATCAAATCGTAGAGCTCCCAATGATATTAACTGTACCGTTCCTTCCATCCCATCCTCAGGAACCCAATTTTGCCAGTAAGATCTACCACCACGAGATCTCATCATTTCATCAGGCCAAATAGTGTCAATTCGTCTGCCTAAGTTCAGTCCATCGTAAACTTGATTTGCATCTGTGATTCTGACACGTTGAAGACTTAGAGATTTAATCTCTCTTTCAACACGAGAGTTTCCGTTGGTATCAGTCAAAAATCCTACAAAATCAAAGGAATTGCTTATTAATGCTGCCATATGGACCACAAGGTATAAGAATAATATTTATTGATTTTAGTAATAATTTTTATTAATTTAACCTGCTAGACCAGCCAGCGCAGAAGTCGGAGGCTTCCCGAAGGAAGCAGAAACGTTAGATGCGACACTTCCCCTATTTATATTTCCTCTGGTTAGGGATCCACGTCCTACACTTCCACCAATTTGACTTCCGTCTAGAGATTGAGATTGACTTCCCGATAAATTCATTCCACCCGACGTTACCACAGCTAAAAAGATTACCCAATCAATTAAGCTGTTATAAATGAATTCTAAAGCTTACCTTGTAACACCGAAACTGAAGTTGCTGTCATGGCATAAACTCCTTCCTGTCCACAAGTTGTATTGTCGTCGTGTGGAACAGAGGATCCACTCGAGCACCCTTCTCCACACCGTTTCCGGATTCGTCTCCAAAGTCGAATACCAGAAGCCTTCAATTTTGACAAACTTATTGGACCTCCAACAATTGAGCACAGTTGAGGGTGAGTATCGGCATATGAAGTCGTCAAAGGTGAAACGTAAATTGGATACCTGGGGTCACAAAAAGAGGATACGCAATGTATTGACCACGACAGCATTGAGCACTCACTCACAGTAAATGCATCGTTTAAAATAATATTACTTGGTTACTTACCCAATTGGTTGATCGCAGGATGAGTTGATTATGTTTCGTAATGCCTAAATTAAATTAGATTAACAAAACAATATGTCATAACTTTGCATGCCGAAATTGATAAAACACATCCACCCTAAAATTTACCTGCTTTGCGTTCTGGATACTTCCACGCTCGGGGTCTCGATTTCTTAAATAAACTAGTTCTTGTTGCTGACCAGCCCACAAACCCCGAACACATTCTCGATTCAATTTTATAATTCTGAAGCTCAAATGGCGCTTGTTCAACATAATGATTTTGTATTCATCCGATCCATCGTCAAGAACATGCCTGCAAAATGTACAATCACACGATTTAGAGATCGCTGTCGAGAATAATAACGCTAGAAGACCCGAGAACCATGCTTAAACCTCAACAGTTTCTAATACTAGTGATAACAATAAAAATAGTAGGAAACAAACTAATTGATTACCTTAATGCTAGAAGAGCAGGGGTTCCAGCAAGAACCGCACTTCGCCAAGCAGGATCACCTTCATGTGATATGACTAGGTGTTGGTCATGATAGGTAATCGCATCAAAAAGAGCATTGTGGTCATCATACTCATCCGGGCACGTAAAGTGATCCTGTCAAGAAAAAACAAACTTAAAACACAATTCCTTTATAGCGCTTTATAAATTTGACAAGTACAAATACCTGATGCAATTTAAGTGACATCCGAACTGCTGGTGAAACTACTTTTCGCAGTAGATCCATGTCGTTAAAGACCCACTCGTCCCTTTGTGAAGTAATTCGGAAATCACCTTTGAAGAGTGCATGCAGTCCGTACAGAAAAAACTCAACACTGAAAGGTAGACACAACACATTTAAACAGAATAAATCGCCGCTAACTGGCTTCTCACCTCGATAACGAATTGCTGTGTGATGCAACACCCAGTGCCCTTCTTCCCAAAATACTAAGCGCAAAGCACAACGAAACGACTGAAGATTCTCTTCCACATTCAATACTCTGAAAGTGTTAAATGTATTAAAAACACAATGCGTAATCATCATTTTCATCATTAAAGAATATAGGCTCTGCTACACTACCTTCTCTCGTTTAGATATGCAGTGTTGTATCCAAGTGTGATACACATTACAAAAGCTGTTCCTCGTAATTCCCGTTACTGTGAAATCATAATCTTCATCAATGTTCACGCTGAAAATTGGGTCAAGATCTGCATAATTCCTGCCTAGAGTCCCCTTCAACGCAATTGCAATCGTTTCCAGCTTTAGCCACTCCTCCAATTTCTCAGCTTTCAATGTGTAGTAAATAATACTCTACAAAACAATCAGATGGTTAATCTTTTAGTTAAAAATAGTAGACAATGTTGCTCTTGATGGTTATATTTCTGTCCACATTGTATCCTCGAAAATCTGTATCACACAATAACTCAAAATTTAATGTTTTACCTTGACGTAGTAAGTAATGAGGATTTTTCTGAGATCAAAAACTTGCAGCATTGATACCGCGCTATTGTCTGATATGCTGTAACCTTCCAAAACATATTTAGTAACCGTAACCTCCCAGGCTAACCATCTTTGACCAAAGGCAGCGTTTGCACTCAACATGTGGGGCAAGTGACCCGGTTCACAACAACAACAACCTGTTAAACAGTATGAATAGTATGGAATTACAAACTCTGTAATTTCAAAGTTTGAATACTATAATTTAGCATTGGAACCTAACTAACCTTCGTCCTCATCCACACCCTCAGAAATAGCTTCGACTTCTCTTTGCTGGAATAATTATTAAATGCCCAATTGTCAATATTGTTAATACTCTCTCCATATCTAGTAACTGGAAGTTCGTTAAAGAATGCTAACCTGGCAATAAGTTCCACGAAACTCCAATCCTCTCATCTGGAAAGTAACAAGTCCGTTGCCAACTTCAACAATATGAACAAGGCAATTCAAGTAGTCCGATGCCAAAACAAAGCAATCTCCTTGGGAAACTAATCCCCATCGGCCTGCATAGAAATTAAACCCATTGTTGTGTTAGATTTGCAGTCAAGAATATTATTATCCCCAACACTGAATTTTTAAAATGGGATTACCAAGAGTCAAATCTCCGCAGAGTGAATCCTGGAGGGAACGTGTTAGATGCTCGTAGAAAATAGAATTCAAGTTATTGTCGTCAGCTCCTGGATCCTTTTCCAAATGATTTGCAAGTCTTGTGTTTGAATGGTCAATCCTCTTTGTGTTGTAATCTCTTTCCCAAAACTTTACTGGTCGGACATATGATGTTATAAAAATTGCGCTTCCAAGGAACGGATTTAATGGCGCGGAGAATATTGATGAGACAACTGCTTGAAGAAACAGCATGGCAGAATGTGGAACGCTGAACGGCTGGGCAAACGCGTGGAATGCGGAACCCCACGTAATTTGCCACGGAGCAATGTAGGTTATCACAAATTGTAACTTCAACCATAATTCATGAATTTTGTAGAAAGCAATTGTAATGAAGAAAAAATCGACCAGAAATGTTTCGCTGTATCCACTCCAATCAAAGTTGAAAAACAAAACCGTAAAAAGAACTATCAAATAGTGTCTTGATGGATCCGAGAAGCTTGTTCGCAGAGCTTTCAGTGAAGCAACCACAATCACCAGGCTTCCAAAAGCTAGACCAAATTTCCCTGTCATTACAAGAGTCTTGGATTCCTCAGTCAATGCACTCAATATTAGAAGTGGGTACACGATGTTCTTTTCAAAGAAGCTGAACACAACTAAAATCCTTTCAAACCACATGAGTTTGGCAGCATCTCGAACTTCAAACTGACTGTGCTCTCCAGATTGTAAAACAGGATGCGAGACGAGCAAACATGGCAATTGCTTTCTGAACTGTGGAATTAAGTAGTGAAGAATGAATCCCACAAATATTGCGATGATCCAAAGAACAGGGGTTAGTCCGGGTTGAAGGGCAGTAAAAACTGTACTTCCGTGCAATCCAAATGTCACCAGTGCAATTACGCAACAAATAATCGCATCGGATTTGAGCCTGGCATTCACGGTTTCCCTCAATTTCTTCGGAAGTGGGTCACTTTGATCTTCGTGATTAGACGACTCCCTATTCACATCGGGAGTTACAATTTCTCCAAAGCAATCTTCGTCCGGTGTCCAGAGATGCTGTTTGAGGACGCTCCACAAAACGCCGGGATCCGAAGCACATCGGCTCATGTGATAAGTGATAGCAACGAGGAGGCCGCAATATATTGAGAATAGAAGGTGCTGACTTGACTGCTGCTCCGCCATTGCTCCATATACAAATCCGTACAAGATTCCAATTGCTAACCAATTCTTGAGTAAACTGATCACAGACGAGCTGAGACTTGCGGCCGCATTTCCGCCGAAGCAATGAATATCAATTTGTTCGAGAACGTACATAGTAAACGTGTTGATTTGAGGAAATAGTCCAATGCAGAATAAAATTGGGAATGCCAGAATCAAATACAATATAAAATCTCGGAGTCCAACGATAAGATTCTGGTTGGTTAAGTCAAAGCCATAAATCATGAAGCCCAGGTCGTAAAAGCCATTCTCAATGAAACTTTGAAATGTGTAAATTAGGGCACCACACAGACAGAAATACATCGGGCGGCTAAATGCGACAATGTGATTGAACCCATGGGTTGGGGATGATGCATCGGGTTGAACACTCTTGATGAGGGAAAACTGGCAACTGGCCATAACAACGCATAAAAGGACCATTGTTAAATCTTGGTAGAAGCCTTTGTGAAGAATATATGATCCGATTACAGCAACTCCAATACCCAGAATTATTGCAAGTAGATTTTCCCAAAATGAGCGATTCCTGTCTAAGAGGGCCATTAAGTTGAGTCGGTCAAATGGAATCTTGACTGATAACTTAGAGAAGAAAGGCAGAATATTCATTGGGTAATAATATTTCGGAAGTCTTCTTTTTCGAGTTGAGTCGTTTGCCGAGTCGCTCAGTGTATTCGAGTTAGTTGGGAAACCGTCGTGCCCACTTGTTAAAGTTCCGCCAAACCCATAATCTCCTACAACCAAAAATACATTCATTGATTTAACTTCAAATACTATTACGAGTAATTCCAAAGTAGCAAACCCTGACCGCCATGTCCGTATTGCCCAGCTCCTGGAAGCCTTCGCCTGTCCAGGAATGATTCAGTGAGGACTTGGAGTACATCCCTAGGATTCCTTTGCCAAGTCCTTGGCAATCCTCCAGGTAAAGCGGACATTGGAAGAGGTAACGGTGGCATGTTCCCTAACCGAGCGCTGATCCCGTGTGTTGAAGCGGATGCGGAGGCTGTATTGCTGAATTCGGGAGTAATCGTGGCTAACGATGGCATGGATGGAATTGGGCTTGGCTCTTCACTTCCATTATCATTAGCACTGTATGTGGCATGATTGTGAGTCTGAAGTTGTCCAATGTGATGAGCTTGTCCAAGTGAAAGAGGAGTCATTCGAAAGGACGAAAACAATTTGTTGTCACTGGCATCAACGGCTAGTTCCGATGAGCTGGCACTTGACCAGGAGTCTGAACCGGATGGAGTTTTCAAGTTGCTTAGCCCTACTGCAGTGCTGGACGTATTGGCTTGGCCGGAAGTCCCTGCATTACATATATCCGCAATTAAAGTCAATTATTTTTGATCATGTTAAGTCGACTTTGCAAAAACTAAAAACTACCTTGTCTGGGCTCGTTGTCAAATTTTTGAATAGCATTGAGCAGTTTGTTATTTGCGGTCAAAGTAGGAGGGATACTTGAAACGGATGTGGAAGGTCCCTTATCACCAAACGTGTAAGAGTGCCATTGACCACGTTCATCTTGAAAGTAATGAATGGCTCCTTCGGAAGTGTCATCATGAGAGTTAGCTACATGCGCTGAATTTGAAGAATCCTTCCCGCTAGCACTACTTCGGAACGATGGCGAACTGAAGGGGGTTTCTCTTCTTCTTTCCAGTGAACGACGACTTATGGCCAATCTTCGAAGTCGTCTGTGTCTAAGCAAAATTTCAAAGGACATAAATCAATGTTAATGTTCCGAAACGTGTAAAGTCTTAACTGAGTTAATTAACTCGGTTAATAAACTTCTGGATTTCTTAACTTATTAAGCCTGTGTTCGATTGGGAGAAGAGAAATTCTTTAATAAAGAGACAAAAAGCCAGTCGACGTGGTTCTGTGGTGCAGACTCCTGTAATCTGATACCCAGACTATGTATCGTGCGGATGCAGGTACACCTAATCAAATGCTACCTTGCGACAGTAATATTAAGTCTAGTGCCTTAGGTTTTTAAAAAAATGTTTTTCCTGAGGCAGCCGTCTGTGCACCTGAATGGGGCTAGACTTCCCTCAACATAAATTCCATTCAAATTAGCGTCTCCTTCATTGCCACTCATTTAACTATGTCTGAGGAAAATTTCGGAATGTCTGCGAGAGGGATTTAGTGGACCAGACTTGCTCTGGATTTAATACGGAGGAATTATGTAAAATCGGAGACCTTGCCCCATTATCGCACTGTACATTCCGACGTGGGATTCGTCCGAAAAGGATATGTCCAACGTTATGCATACATACATACGTAAAGAGACCAAACAAACTTTAGCCACTCCTGGTTATAGGGCTGTATAGAAACCAAATAACCGATAATAAAACTAAGACTAAATTTTAACTCTTGCCAACCTGTTGACGGAAGTCGTACTGTTGTCAATATCAAATAACATAGTTTCTTCACGAGGCCTAAACAACCCCGGGGTTGAAGAGTTTTGCTGTGAACCTCCAGAATTCCCAATGCTCGCTGTTGCGCCAGAAGCCGAAATGTCTAAGGAGTTTTGTTGCCCTAAGTTCTTAAGGTGTTGTCGTAGTTCCCTTGCAGCTGACTGCAAGAATGCATTCGTGCCGCCATTACCCGATGAAGATGAAGCAGATGCATCTGGGCGATTTTGTAAAGACAGAAGTCTGTGACGCGCGCTCGGTCTCAAAGCTCTGTCCCAAATGCTTGGGTGCATTTCGGGGAATGGGGTACGAACCGTTTTGCGGAGCACCTGTTGATTTGGTTTCTGAGATTGAACCCCAAACTGATCGTTATTTTCAGGGTATGACGTAGTTCCATCCTGGTTTTCTTCTAAAAGTCTTTCCAGAATCCGAGGACTGACTTCCCTCTCATTTCTATTCATTTCTTCAAGCTCACGTGGTGAACTTCTTCTAGTCAACCCCTCGTCCTCGAAACCTAAGACTAAGTTAGTTCAAGTAAGTATCGGTGTTGCGCAAATAAGAAAAAATTGTAACACTAACATGTAGTTCGTGAAGAACTGCCTTTAGATCCGTAGATTTGACTAGCACGTGGAGGCTTCCTAGGGGCGCTCGTACTCCAGCTGTCAGGGAAGAACACTTCAGGATATGCTATTTCTGTTTGCAGAGGTCTTGAATTGGCACTGGAATTGGAGTTGGCATTGCTTTGTTGTGATTCGTTTATCGCGGGGTTTGTACCTGAATGATTTAAGGCTTATCAAATGAACGTAATCAATCCCAGCACAACGTGTCGCGTCCAAATTTTGATGTAAGAATTTAAATGTCGTAAGACAAATATTCAACATATTAACAATAACAGTTTTTAAAATGATAATTACCTTGAGATGAGAGCATACCAGACCCAAATAACGTATTCAGCCCAATCAAACTATTGCTCCCCTGGGAATCTCCTGACCTTATACTTTCAGTCTCAATATTTTTGTCATCAGTATCTTAAACCAAGTAATAGAATAATCAGTGATGGATTTAATTTAAATCATGTACTTTTAAAAATATTAGCTTACCGCTTTCATCAGCAGTTGCTGCAACAGCCTTTACAGCCACGTTCATGGCTTGACGAAGCCATTGACTCGACAGCGACCCCAGACATTGATTCCAGCTTGTTAAAGGATCCTGACCCGTGACGTATTTAGATTCCTTATCTTTTACAGACTGGGCCTGAGCCGAATCTAAAGAATCTGGCTTCTTAGGTTTCTCTCCGGTGTCATCCGCAGTAGTGTTGTCCTCATCCACCCAGTCAATATCAGTCCCAGCCTCTAGACTCTGGCTTTTCCCAAACGAAACTTTCTTCCCACTCCCACCATCTTTTCTTGGCACGGAAGTAGCTGACTTGGACTTTGAACTGCTCTCCCGACTCTGGCGCCCAGATCCTAATAGTGGAGTTCGACAACGAACAGCATCGTCGTCACTTTCTTCGTGACTGTCATTTTCGTCATCATTGAAATGCTTACGAGTATTTTGCTTAGATTTTCCAATTTTAGTTGGCTCAACGGATATCTTCTCATTCCAATTGGATGCAGGAAGATTACTGTCATTAGCTTTTTGGCTGTTTTTTTCTAGCTTTTCCAGAAAGTCCGATTTTCTTCCGCGCTTTGATGGGTTGCTGCAAGAGGATGTTTCCAATGCACTTTGTGTTCGCCTGAAATGTTGTCGTTTATCCTTTTCATCAGCTAAAGTATCTAACAAAACACGGAGAGTAATTAGTCCAGAATTAAGGTCCGAACTTTGATCATCAAAACTTCTAGATAACCTTTGTGGGACAAAACGCGCCCAAGTTCTAGCGAAGTTGTGCCTTTTAAATCACTGCCAATCGAACTACTTGTAACTGCAGAATCAAGACCAAACATATTTGGAAAATGTTTCCCTCTCCGCTTTTTGTATTCCCCCACATCCTACACACAGAACAATACATTATAATTTGCCAAATAAATAATTCCAATGTAGAAATTTTACCGCACATAATTAAAATAATGCGATTTTATAAATAATACCCTACATTGCAAGAGGAAGTCTCTTGAGACATAGGAGAAAGACTAGGATTATCGTCGTGATCTAAAGAGGCTGTTGCGCCACTCCCTTTTAAATCATCCTTTTCACTTAAGGCACTCTCATCGTTAGATAACACAGTCTCGAGCACTTCAGCACCTGTAAAAAAGACTCGGTTAAAATCACGAAGCAGACGTTTCAATGTGTGGATTCTCTTACCAATTTTTGGCTCGCTAGTTGCACTAGTCCGTTTTCGCTTTTTCATTGCTGACGTCCAAGTTGCACTTCCGCTTGCACTACTTTCAGAACTATCACTCGACGAACTTTCCTTCCTGTGCACATCTACCTTCAAGTTCAACCCTGGGGTGGCTGTCACAGTCCCGGCTTTTGGATTTAATAGTTTCTAGTTCAAATTCATTGCAAAATATGACGTTTAATCAAATTTCTTACCTTCGGAATTTCGATGATCATCATACAAACAAACTTTCAAATTGTCTCCACTATTTGTGTTCGTACTGCTAGCCTTCGGAATAACCTGAAGTTCTATCTCATCCCTATTATCGACAGTATCCAATTTACCAATTAATGTTCAAATAAAGATAGGCTATTATTGAGCTTAGCTTACGGGTCCGATAGAGCGTCCCCATGCCTATTTACACTTTTCACTCTCGTTTCGCTGCCTGGATCACTGGGTGAATGACTCGGTTCTTCTTTGACTGGTTCTTCATTTGGATTCGTTGTATCAAATAAATAGTGGAATCTACAATTAACTGCTTTGATAGTTAGAAAAAGGACGGCGATGGTGCACACGTAGGTTGCCCATAACAAAATCGTTGAAGTGAAGTACTGTATGAATAAAAGGCAAAAGGAAAAGGATGAGTCATCCTGGAATGTCAATACAAACTCAACCACTCAAATTTAGTGAAAATAATAAAAACTTACAATAGATAATGTTAATGGCAATGCCAGAAGTAACAACCACAAGTAAAGATGGACTGTGTTGATAAATATATGCTGCCTTGGGTCATGAAACCAACCACCGGTCAATGAGGCCCAAATCCCTTGCCTCAATATTTCAAACAGTTGAGATCCCATTTTTGTTCTAATTTACAGGAGGGTCACTGGCAACTGGTGGATAGAAATCGGTTCGGTGTAGCCCATTTCAATCCTCACCCTGCTCAGCTTTCACTCTGTCAAGTTGGATTTCAAAGGCTATTCGCTCGCAGCACCCTGGACCAACCGCTGCACTCGGTGACCAACCCCAACCAACCTAATTAGATATAACCCAATATTAACACATTTATAATATGCGCACATAAACGTATGTCTTTATAGAATAAACCTCAATTCAATTGTCATTGCTCTATACTACTCTACTATACATGCAGAAATAAATTAACAAGCTTGAGAGAAAACACATTTGAGTCTTTCTAAAATTTCCATATGAGATGACAATTACAACTCGATGATTCATTTGAAGGCTACCAATTAATTCAAATTTAGAAAAGGTAAGTTTGAAGCTAATTTATGAAATTTACACAGAATGTCAGCCAAGGAGCCAAGCCCACTGTCAAACGTCAGCTTAACTTCTCCAATTCAATTTGCAGTGACAGTTCGTTATAAAATTAAAGCATACCACTGCACTCTGTCAACTTTACAATCCAAACTACCAAATTGCAATGTTACCTTTCTCAATTCCAATAGTGTGTGAGATTGTCCACTCCAGATTAAAAAGAGAGGTCAATCCATAGAAGAAATTCCAATCCGTCCGTTCCGTGTCCCACTTACAGGAAATTCCAAACTGCGCACGGATTTGAGTTGAATGAAAGGGGAGAGAAAACAGAAACCAAAGTTTTTGTATTGCCCACCCAAAGTAGCCCTTCTGCCAAGTACAACCCACGGCAGATGGGGACCCCGCATTGAGTATAATATTCCATGTTTTGCATTTCAGCGAAACGTTTTGTTTTGTTGGTCTAATAAATTAAGTAATTAAACAATGGTTTATGATTCGGAAAGGGAAGAACACTATTCGAAATAACTCAAATCATCGTCACGCATATTAAAATGAATCATAATGTGAGTGCAGATTGCTGGGTCTGGTTTAATTTACAAACCTAGTACCTACCTGACCTGACTAATTAATTAATCAAGTGCTAGGCGTCTCTGTTAAAAATAAAATGATAAACTTGACTTTCTTAACTCGGGGTCACGTTGCGTTCCATGATTAAGGAAACTACACAACGCACAACTAACATCTGTACTAACAAGCTTTATCAAACTGTAGAGTGAATTTAAAGCTATAATACACAGAACAGAACTTAATATAAATTTGTGATAAGTATAGCGGTAGTGTTTAGTGTACTACAAGGCTAAATACAGCAGGCACAGCTTCTATTCAGGCTAAGTAAAGTGATTTACTAATGTTTTAGCCTAAATTTTTTTAAATTATTACTATCGTGGAGCTGAACGTGGTGTATCTTAAATAAAACCAAATTAAAACTAAAAACTGAATTTTAATAACCATTTCTGAGCGGTTGAGACATTTTGGTACTTATTTTTTAGTAGGCATAATCCACTTCTTCTTCGTCGGTGTCGTCCACAATTTGTCGTGTTTGGCGACGCCGTGCTTGACTTTGAGACACTTCCTTAAGCCGACTTGCTCGTTTCAAATCATTTTTGTAACGATGAAGTTCACAGGACTCAAAACACCTGTACGCCATAATAACATAATAAGTTATGTCAATCGGGATATTAATCGACGTGTCAATTTCCAAAAACCAATCCAGTATAACAGCAATGAGAACAAAAATCCATCCAAATATATCTCCCAAGTAAATAGGGACGCGTTTTCCCTTTAATCCAAATTGTTATTTAATAGCAATTTATCAAAGACAATTGCAATCGACAGAAAATTATGTTTACCAATATTATACCGACGAGAATAGCGATTGAGGCCAGCATGACAAATGCCCAAAGCACAATAATAGGGATCAGTAAAGAAGCATTTTCTAAAACCACGAGGCATGGAGGAAATTATAAATTAATACCGCTAAACTCAGTAATATATATATTATATAATATATAGGTAACTCCTTTGAGACCTTCAGCATTTCCTTCAACAGACGTCAATAACCAAACGTTGACACCCATAAATGCAATGGAGTAAATCTGTATAGAATTTTTTTAAATCTTGAAAATAAAATAAAATTTCCTCACAAAAATAAGGATTTGTTATAATAAGCCCGAGGCCTTGCCTACAATGTCAAAAATGGCGAATGCCATAACTTCAATCCAAAGTGCACAACAGCAATTCCGGGGAGCCTGTCGATTTAAAATGAAGGCAGGCTGCGCGTATAGATCTGATTGGCTTCTCTCAAAAACAGATCTACGACTAGATGCAATTGATTTGGCTGTGGATTTTCTACTAATAGTTGAATGAATTGATTTCCTCGACTTTGTTCTGCTTAAGGATTTTCTTCCAACTTTTGATACAGACTTTGACTGTGAAATGGATACACCCCGTTCGCTCTTTGATCCAGCCATATTGTGGCCAAAAGCAGCACTGCTAGTATCGATTTGCAATATGTGGCTAATTAAAGGAGCTTTAAAACTTGCCATTTTGCAAACAGGTCGGCCTTGGCTACAACTTTTAATATGATTATCAGACCCGAAATTCGGGAAAAATATTAAGATTACTTCCCATACACAATACACAAATGATTCCAAGAAGGGTGTTAAAAGAGCTAGCTACGTAGATTACAATACGGTAGTTATGTAAGTTGGAGATTATTTCTGCGGGAAATTTCACTAATAGAGTGTGCATAGCTTTTAGAGATCCCTTATAGTGCCATTAGTTCGGATGGCTCTCCGCGTACTTGAGTATTTATTTTTCTGCACTTTTTTTGGACAAACCGGAATCCATAACATTGCGGCAATCAGCAAACGCCTTATACAAATTAATTCCAGAAACCGCAAACGCCTCCTCCGACAAGACGACCGACTCATACAAAAGCAAATATTCCAGGCATCGCTAAGAAGTGTCACGCCACATAGGCAATCAACAAAGCACATTTCCTTTACTTCTCAATCAATTAATAAGAATACGACACGTGTATGTTTCAGTTTAAATCAGACCACTGGTAAGATTAGCAAATATTAAGTAGATTTTGAAAATGATTTACAGCCCTTCAGGCACGCCAGTAAATCCTTCCGCACCAGCATCTGGCAAGGACATGAATCCTTCTCCTTCTGTTTCGCCAATCGGCACAATGGTTTCGTATCTTTCCAGACTAGCGCGTAATCGGACATTGTCTTCCTCAACCTCCTTCAACTGCAATGGAAAGTAATTTCAAAAATCAAGTTAAAAATATGCATTACTGTGCTAGTCGATACACACACCTTTTCCTGAAGTGCTTGTAACTGCAGAATAACGTTTTGCTGCTCCTCGACGATTGGCACGCCGGTCACTAACCGTTCCAAAAAGTACTCAATAGGATTTTCCGGTTTCTGCGGCTCTTCGTAAAGGCCAACGAGGACTCGGGTCAAAGCATCCAAAACACCCGTTTTCTCCAAATACCTCCTGAATCCATCACGCCTTGAATCTGGCTAAAGTCGGCAGTTTGAGATTTTCACCAATTTTTAAAAGAATTTGAACGTATTTTTAATTTTACCGTGTGATGTTGATGCCCGGCAGTGGCAGTGCTCGCACTATCATCAGCTTTTTTGACCTCATGCTTTGACGGATGGCCAGCAACACTCAAATTGTCAGCTTTTTTGCCATCGTGTTTTGGCGGATGATGCCCAGCAACACTCGCATTGTCATCACCTTTTCTGCCGTCATGTTTTGCCGTATGATGCCCGGCACTACTCGCACCGTCTTCACCTTTTTTGCCCTCATGTTTTGGAGGGTGCCCAGCAGCACTCGCACTAACACTCGCATTGTCGGCAGCTTTTTTGCCCTCCTGCTTTGACATGATTATTACCCTATCCGGGTAGCGAGACTGGCAATTTACATTAGGAAATAATTTTGGCTTGAAAGTTTTATTACCAACAGCGCGCAGCGGTGCAATATTAGGCCTTGCTATGACATTGTTTGATTTTCGGAGGGTCCAAGGCTACCGATTCCTGAAGCCACATAGTAAACTTTTTTGTGAGAATGTCAATATGAATTCCGCTGCGACAAACCATTCAGCTCATGCCACAATTAAATACTTGCGAAGAAGATTGCAAAAAAAATACTGTTAAATTTGACTGCGTGCAACATGTGTATAGAGTTAATACTTTTAATTTCAAAGGTAGCACAAGCGTACACTTATTTTGCTGCAGTGATTGCAGCAGTACGATCAATTGATAAGAGTTTTATGAAAATCTCTTCAAGAGTAATTACGGGATTTAGTGTCGTTCAAACGAGTAAGTGCACCGTGCACTAACCATTATTGTCACACGCGTGCTAAAAATTGTTAAAATCCACACTTGTTTATGTCATTTGTTTAATCCTTTTATTAAGTCGCATCTACTCAACATAAGCATTATTAGGCATTTCATAGCTCAGGTAACAAAGCTGCAACGAAACAAGGCAATCGCAATATACAACATAAGTACTCCCTTTCTTCTCCTGATAAAAGCACAACATTTAATGCAACACTAGCAGGCATCCCCTTCCCTTGATCCAAAACACTTACTGTTTCTTTGCTTCATTCTTGACTTCGTCTGCTCACTTTGGTTAGTTTCTCAGGTCAGTCCGACTCAAACCTACAATGGCAATGCAAATTGCGCATCGTAATTTAGTTATCGGTTCCCTCTCCTTGCTAGTGGCATTTTTCTCCAAAAAATTTGAAGTGGTCGACCGCGCGAAAGCTTTTCAGGCCGATCCTTCTGGTTTAGATTTGCCACTGATCAAGGAGTTTGACTTCATTGTTGGTGAGAAGCGAAAATTGCACAGTAGCATATTTCTGAAGATAATTCACTTTTTTGAAAAATTTAGTTGGAAGTGGATCAGCTGGCGGAGTAGTTGCAAATCGACTCTCAAAAGAATTCACGGTTCTTCTGCTTGAATCTGGTGGTGATCCCATCCCTCAGACTTATCTCCCTTCAAATTTTGCACATTTGCAGGAAATAAATACGGAGTCAATTTTCTACAATTGGAAGTCCGTGCAGCAACAGCATGCAAACCAGGATTCTGACGGGGTTCAAAAACTGAGAGCAAATTCTCTTATTTAAAATTATAAAACAGTAAAATGATGAATAGGTGTCAATTCTAAAACAAGGAAGAATTTTGGGAGGAACATTTGTAATAAATGGAATGGTATACAATAGAGGGCATCCAAAAGACTACAATAATTGGGCAAACTTAACGGGAGATGATTCTTGGAGCTATGCAAGCGTACTAAAATATTTTAAAATGTCAGAAGATTTCTACGAAGAGGAGGATTCAAGGGGTAAGGCAAAAATTACTCGTACTTTATTAAAGAATGACCAAATATGTGCAGACCACCTCGGAGTTGGAGGACCGCTGTCAATCCGAAAAGTTGGAAAAGAATTCCAATTGACGAACAATGCATTCCTGAATGCAGGGAAAGAATTGGGCTACGAGGAGTTTACAAATTCCAATGCTCCACAAAAGGAAGGTTGTGTTCCCGTAATTACATAGTTAAAATATTAATAAAACTAACTTTTTTAAATATTCAGGGTTCGGACTAATTTCCCAAACAATTCAATTTGGAAGACGATTTTCAGTTTACGATGCATTTATTAAGCCCATATTGAATAGGGTGACATTGACAGTTTCCAGGTACTCGCCGGTTTCAAAAGTAAGGTTTTAATCAAGGAAACGCAAACCTTACATCTTTGAGAATAACTAACAAAACACAGAACACCTAGTGTACAAAACACAATTCATGTAACTGAATTATTCAGGTGGATTTCGATGATAACAATCGAGCTGTCGGAGTTTACTACACTTGTCATGGGGTTTCAATGTACGCAAAAGCAAACTTAGAAGTCATTTTAAGCGCTGGAACGTTAAATTCGCCAATGATTCTACTAAGTTCAGGAGTAGGACCCGCCGAACAACTCAACTCGTTAAATGTTATTACGAACGTGCAAAATGCAGATAGTTAGAAATCAATCGTTAACTTTTAAAATTTGCCTTTGGAAGATTCCCGTGAAGAGTGATTTACAAGCAGTTGGAAGGAATTTACAAGACCACCCTTGTAGCACGCTATGTGCAAAATTCGAAAATGCTTCAAAGTATCCTGTAGAAATCAGTCAGATGGACGTCAACAAATTTTTAGCAAAAGGCAGAGGTGCAAAACTTGCACCTTGAATTGAAACCATCAGAACAACTTAATACTTACAAAAATGTTTAATTTTCAATTTGTTTAGGTTTTCTAACTTATCCTTGGGGGTTGACCAGTCAGGCCTTCATAGTTTCCCAAGTTGCAAAATCTGAAGGTCAAAATGATTGGCCAGATCTTGAGCTCCTGCTTCTTCACAACTCTACACTTCATTCCCCAAATGTAATTCTGGCAACATAATTTGCAAATAACTTAGTTTGTTTAAATATTTTTCTTAATTTGATTTCAAAGGGTGACAATTCAGTGTGCATAAATGTTCTGGTGACTCGAGGCTCCAGCCGAGGCTCAATTTCACTTGATTCCAAAAATGTCCTGATACCTGGTATTTGGGACCCAAACTGGTTAGCAGAGGACAAAGACGTTAAAATTATTGCAGAAGGATTCCAAATCGCATCACGGATTCTGGAATCAAAATCATTTCTTGAAATTGGTGTCCGGTTCCAGCGTATTTCGCATTCTGCATGCAAGCACATATCGTATGGCACCTTGGAATATTGGCAATGCTATGCACGTCGTGTTTGTAAAGCCTGCCGTCACATTGTTGGAACTTGTAAAATGGGAAATCAAAGCGACCCTACGGCTGTCGTTGACACAATACTTCGGGTTAAGGGAGTTCTGGGTCTTCGGGTAATTGACAATTCAATTCAGCCCGTCGTTACTAATGCGAATACGAATGCCCCTGCTATTATGATTGGACAAAAGGGTGCAGCAATAATTCTCGAAGACGTTAGAAGAGCTGAACAAAATATTATGTAAGACTTGTTTTACAACAATAATAATTATTATTGTAATGATTTCATGATTTCATGATTTGTACTAATTTTACAGGGGCGTTTTATAACATTCATTTTTACTCTTTATGCACTAGCACATTGTGTAACAATTACCCCCCACTGCTTAGTAAAGTCATAGAAGAAAATTGTATCCGTTTCCGTTCGTTCACATTACATTGACTGATGATATCTGAGAATGTCCACATTTATCGTTCCAGTTCCACCCTTCCATTTATTTGCAGAATCTGCACAAACCTGCATTTCGGGCCGGGTATTATTTACCCACTAAACGTGCAACCTTTCACCCGCGCCACCTCCATGCGACATGCATACCGGGCTCGAATTTTAATTCAATTAGACCGGGAGATTGGCAAACTTTTAACAGGACAAGTTTACATGTACACACAATTAGTAGGTAAAGTTAAAATAAAGTTTGCTTTGATTATGTTAAGTACAAGTCGACAACTTTGACTTCAAGTATTATTTGTGCATTTAAAGTGCAGTTAAAATTT
>JAAXYW010001596.1:0-20479 GCA_036851895.1 Orthonychiurus folsomi | reverse complement strand
CTACAAGTAGATTGCTAAGATTTGTTAGGTTATTAGTTCTTAATTGTTTGCACTTTCAAATGTGTCGATATGTCTGTCATATTGTAAATGTTATGATTAAAATAAAACCAGAACTGACTCGTATTCCCCAAAATTGTGATCAAATTGCAAAAACATACATGATTAAAATAAGTACAAGAATGGTACATAGACGGTCAAGACTAACCTATATGAATACCGCTAGCATGGGATATTTAAAAAAATACATAACAAATTACAAACCTCCAGACTGCGTGCGACGATGTGTAGGACGTTGGTTTGAGATATTTCCAACCACTCGTGATAAGGCATTTGCAATATTGCAATTATAGAAACCATTAATTGGATGATGTGCATACGTTTGCATTAGATTCATCTTTTTTAAAATACCACTTTGTCTATCCACAAAATGTTATATTTCTAAGAATGACCAGCGCATTCAGGAAGTGCTGCGGTAAAGTATGCTAATTATGAGTTTGACGGCGTCCTGGTTCGACCTGCACTTTAAAAGCATTGACGGGACCCACGCTTTTTCTCAGTTGCTCTTTGTGTTCATTTGGTATTCCTTTGTGTAACATTTCCTAAAGTAGGATTTTCGCACCAATTGCGAGAAATGGCAATCATGCTTCGTCCATGCTTGGCAAGTCTCATTCTCTTATTGACTATTGAATACATTAATGGACACCACGAAGAAAGAAGAAACCTTTTTGGCGGGCACAGTCATAGAGGTCACGGAAGCCACGAGCATCATGATCATGACAGTCATGAACATCACGGTCACTTTCCATGGCATGACCATGAGAATGGAGAAAAAGTCTATGATCCCGCTCCAGCTCCGAAAATTATTTATGATCCAGCCCCGCCTCCGAAGGTAATAATTTTGTGTCTCTATTCCAATGAATTGCTCATCTAATCTAATCTGTTGACTTAAATTAAAGGTAATTTTCGACCCACCCGTTGAAGTTCAACAACCTGAACCTGAAGCTGTGGCGTTCAAGTAAATGCACCTTTCCAAGAGCACAATTAATATTCAGGAATTAGCATGATTATTTTAGCTGATAGTGCTCCGGTTTTAATTGTAATTAGCTTGTTGTGCTTTTACCGGAATTTTGTGGTATTAAAATTTCAGTTTCTCTTGGTATTACCCGAACTAATTTGAGAAAAAGCGGTCAGAAATGATATTATAAAATTGTATGTTCTTATTCGTTTTAGGCTAGATGTGCAGATGTAGTTAGTTATCAGTACTTACGTCGATATAATAAATGTCGCATCTTTTGCTAGAGGCCGATAATAAATCAATATTCACAATTAGGTCAGGTGTGGCATTTGATCGGAATCATTCTTGACCCAGTCGTCTAGGTCAGTAAAGGGTGGGCTGAAGTATATTAGAGTACAGGCATAAACCATTAATTAACATTAACTCGGTTGGGTCAAAAGCAGCGCCAAAAATTTCGAAAAAATTATTGAGTCCTAGTCGCGTATTAGTTTACATAATATTAGTACTGCAATATTGAGTCACTTTTCACAAAGCGAGAAGCCCTTAAATTTGGGGTTGATTGATGCAAGGTACATATAATACGCCTCGAGTATTTTCCAATATCCAGAGGTTTAGGTTTAGTAAAATATCTGAATGTTGGCATGTTAGTTTCTCAGTGAGATTTGGTATTTACAGCTTCGACCGGTGGTTAAGGAACATCTCATATAATTATCCGATGTCCGATCCGAGACCCGCCGTGCAGTCGCACTCAATTTTTAGGAGAATATGTTTATGCAAATATTATACAAGTCAAATTGTTATATAAATACATTAGTTGTAGTTTGAACAGTATCGGCATGTTATTTCACAGAGATCCTTTGCAATCAGGTTAAAATTGGAAATTAAAAATTAAAATCATTTTCCCGGAAAGGCAGAGATTTTTGGGAAACGACATGAAGCCTAACCGCGCGCCGCATTTGCAGGGCACTTACTAGGATCAGAGGTTGAATATTGGAATACTCTTATTAAAGGTTTACTTAGTATTTGCTGTGTAAGCCAATGTAATGTTTGGGTTTATATACATCAAATAGACATGCAGTATCATCAAATGCAAAAAATGGTGGACATGAGCGTGAATAGTGACAAGTTAAATACTATTGAAAATTATCTCCGCTTATCAGTTTTGTTTGCTGCACAATCGAATCACTCTACATAATAAACACACAGCACCGTTCGCGCTCGTCTCGTCCAAGTTAAATTTTCAACAACACGAATGGTAGTTATTGGCAGTTTTACTCCGGAACTTTTATTTTACATCCTAGATCCGGACTTCTGAAGTCCTTGGAAATTGTAATCAACTACGAATAAATTAAAATTATTAAGTAGAATGGATAAAATGAAAGTAAAGCCTGTTCCAACGGATGATCGAGAAGAAATGGACCTGGCTGAAAGTGAACTTCAGGTTAGCATTTCTTACTTTGCTGTGAAAACTAAATTTTGCAAAGACCGTATTTTGCATATATTCCAATTCTGAAGTTTAATGTTATTGCAGAAAAACCACAGGGAATTTAGTTCGTACGCAATGAACAAAACTATAGCCCAAGGACTTCTAGATTTTGCGCTCCTAGCAACAAATGTAAACCAGTTGAATATATATTTTGCATGTTGGAAATAGGCATCCTCACTACATGTTTCTAATCTGTGTCATCTCCGCATCATTTTGCTTCCAAGTAATACATATAATTATTGTATTTAACTCGAAAGTGAATAATATGCTTCTTGTTGTGAATTAGGTTTTGGTAGGGATTCTACTCCTTTTGGTATGGAAACAGGAGTGCACCAAAAATGAGGGCAAGCCTGCTGAATCAAATGATTACCATTATTATATTCATCATTACTGTTCTCAATGTTGTCATTGCTGGATTTAACATGGAAGTTACGGGACCAAGTATTGAGGCTTGCAAGAAATTCTTTCGGGAAGTTCAACTTTTGAATATTAATTTGAATGGAACGGATTCTATGTAGTGCTCAGGCAATTTAATGACTTCGAAGTAGGTGAAAATACAAATATAGACTGAAACTCGTATGTACAAAGCTAAAGCTCTGTTGTACAGGGATAATAAATTAAAAGGAAAATAAACTGCATTGTAATTATTTATTTATGACTACATGAATGAGTCATTCTTTAGGTCACCGAACTTGTTGATTCCCTTGCTGTAGGATTTCGCGTGCGTATTTCATAGTTCTTTCTTGTGTTTTGGAAGCAAAGTGCATTCCGCCTTCTGTGAGATCGATGAATCTTATTTCCGTGTTTGGTTGAGGGAAATAAGTTTTTGCCGTAAGATCGATTTGAAGTGCGCATCTCTTTTACTAGAGTCAGGGTCCCCCCTGCAGATTGTCGAATTCTTCGCAACAGCAATGTTGATTTGGTTTTGGAGCCGCTGTGCTAGCTTTACAAGTCAAGTCCGAGTTTAATTTAAGTATCAAAAACCAATTGCCTTTAGAAACTCAGTTGCACTTGTCATTATAACTCTATACCTTGACTGAGTATACCGAAGAAAGAGCATGGACAAGAACAAGGTAAACCATTTAAAAAGTCTCAATTTTTATACCCTAAAGTGAACTAAATTTAGTTCCTGTATATTTTCATCTGGACAACTAGGAATTCCGTACCGCCACCGGCAAAGTGCGGCAAATGGTTAGCAAAAAGATTTTAAGCCCGGAAAGCGTAGCGGAACTACATGCCCTATTCCAACAAGCAACTGTCGGAGATTGTAACAACTGGAAGTTTCTGTGTAAAATTTAAACCAGACTAACTAGAGTAGAGTAATGCTCTGCCATTTACTAATACCAAAATATGCACGTCTTGGTATATTACAGCTCAAGCTGGACAGCAACTATTTGACCTAAATTCTAAAGAGAAACACTCAAGTTGGATGACGTATCGTGGAATGTCTCAAGCAGAGGCAATGCAACAATACGTTGATAAAACTGAAGTACTAATTGCCAAGCATTGTGTCATATTTCCTGATGATCAAATTCGAAGATACGGAAGTGTTGCTTCAATTGCAACTTGCTCTACATATGTGCCTTGAGTGGTAGATTAGAATGCAAGATTTTACCTCTGAATACTTCGAAATATCTCGCCATCTGCATAACAAATTCCTACATGCTAATGCCTTTCAAATCCAACAATTTCTACTACTGGCCTAATTGCTATAACTAGAAGTAGGTGTAACAAAGCATATGCAAACAAACGCTGTGCCTTGTTCAAATTGCAAACCATTATGTTAGCCAGTACAGGTTGAAAAATGCTTATCCGTGTTAATTACATATTGTTTTAATAAAGAACCTTAAAGTTCATCACATTTCAAAATTATCACCAACCAGATTCAAGGATCAACCTTAAAACAACTCAAAATTTAAACAGCAATTGAACATATATTAATTATTGTTCGTTGCAAAACTATATTGTAAAAAATTTAGTTTATAATTTTATAAACTTTTTAACTATACCACAGAATAATTCTGAATGAGTCATTATGTTTCACTGACTGAGACCCAAAGCATGGTGATCCAGTTTTAAGAAGAACCTAAATTCGTCAGGTAATCCCTTTATCCCGCTAGCCCAGCCTTTTTCCGGCATTTATCGATGAGTAATCGAACCATGAACTGTTTTCGAGCAAGTTTTCGTATACTTTTCTCGAACTGGTCCAAGTCCATTTTGCCGCAACGAAAACCTTCACTTACAAAATATATTCCATCTTCAAGAGCGGACTCCTCAGCATACGCATTCAGAATTCTAAATATTCAGACACGTCAAAAGTATATTTAAAAATTCCAACTCGACCTGGCCTTAACTGAACTGGCTTACTGCTTGTAAAGAGGCTGTGGTGTCTGAATTGCTTCCTCGACCGTTGACTCCCTTTCTTCAATCTCCCTTTCGCAAGCAATAATTTTTGAGTCTAACTGGTTGACCTCACTCTGACAGGCTTCTAGATTTCCTTGAAGTATTTTTTGCTCTTCCTCCACTCGCCTCATCATCATTTCAAGAGTTTCGTTTCCACTTGTTAGACGGAAGGCAACCTAAAGTAGCGAGTGGCAAATATAACATTACACACAAAAACAACTGTAAACTTCAGTTATACAGATGCATATCTTTTGGATACACAGCTTGCATTTAGCCTTGAAATTTGTAAGCATTATTGCATATTACAAGTTGAGAGAAAATAGAAAAAAATGGACTTACACTTCGCTCGGCATCAGCACTCTGGTATACTTTTTCCAGCCTATTTCGCAGCTTTTCTTCAGCAGCGGCAAGATTTGCCCTTCTAATGGGGGATACAGAAGTCGTGGCGAGAGAATGCGATGAAGGATATGAATATATTTGAGGAGTTAAAGATGCATTGGTTGGTGGTGAACCAGCATGAGGATGTGGTGGGGTTGTTACATGGACAGCATAAACAGGGGGAGATTCTTGGAAAGTAATTATCAGGACTTGAATTAATAGAAGAAGCTCGGATGACCCCTGCGAAGTAAGAATAAACAAAAAAATTTCCTCAAGTACAACTGTAAGGAGAAAATGGTTCAAAAAGGCAATTCTTACTGGTTTCCATTCCTGCAAATATGGCAAATTAATTTTTCCGTCATGCCCGACATAATGCGAAACTTTAATCCTCATGTCAGGTGTTGGCTTCACAAAAACCATTGGCGCGTTGGAAGGATGTGTGTCCAGAACCCAAATTGCAATTGGAATATTATATGTGCTTCCTTCAAATAAATTCATCATTCTCAATTTGTATGCATTTCAAAACTGCTTTCTAGTTTCTTCAACTTCCATACCCTTGTGCTGAATGGGAATTGTCCCTGCCAATGCTAGAAGTAGTTGTTCTTCTCCATCATTGTATACTACAAATATAAAAATTACATAAAACACATTTCAATGAAAACTCAGAGTCAGAGTCTACCTCTACACTTACTGTGTGTTTCGGTAACAGGCTCCAGACCTGGACAATTGGCTAACACCTCCATCATTTCATTGCAGGTTCTGTCCGGATGCCGATACTAAATTTGAATAATAATTAATATTATACTTGCTATAAGCTTAACTTTGGCCAGAACACAAATGACAAAGTTTAACAAAACACTTACATTAGCAGATGTTAGGGCATCCCTGATGACCTTTTCATTTTGCCTTTCCTTTTCAGTTTGACTCATTCTATTGGGTTATATTGATCTCAGGCAAATCAAAGTAAATTTTCTGTCACCAACAAGACAATAATAAAGATGTGTTAGTCGAAACACAAAAAAATGAATGACTATACTTACTGCACAGTCTTTGGCTCTTGTCCTAACTACAACTAATGTACTCTTGTGATTTCGGATGAGTCACTGGCTTACGACACACAAAGGCACAATAGAAGAATTGACATTCAAATTTAGTAACTCTGCTGTTTGGAATTCACAAGCACGCACTCGCGCTACAGAAAATCCACAACACGTGTGCGTGCAAATTAGGTGCGAAGGAGTCCCGGGCAAAATCTAACCCGTTCAAAAATACACGGCAGGTTAAGAAATTTTTCCTCCGGTAACCAACAGACCCACACACTATCCACATTGGAACCGGCATATTAATACTTCGGCAATTTTGGTCTTGACTCTGAACATCACACTGGTTTGTTTAACTCCGCAGCGAGATTATGCCAAGTGATGCGTCCAAAGTCAAGAAGACACTTTGTTAAATTGGCAAAATTCTTATTTAAACCTGGTTTAGCCCTTTTTGCTTTGCTGGCGTACTGTGAGTTTGGAATATATTATGTGGTTCTCTTCCAGGTAAGAGATATAAATTTTAACGAATGAATTATTTTTATATGTTAAGTGTTGTGCAATTTAGCGGTTCAGACTGGAGTGGAAGGCTAGAGAACTTACTTGCCGCAATATATTCCTATTTGTGCAAATTAGCTGTTTTGCTGTGGGCGGAGAGAATTGGAATGTAAATATAGTGTATATCATATTCGGAATTACAAAGATCTATTCGAAATTGCTTGGGATTTATATTATTTGCTCGTACATCATACATTACATGAAACTAGGTAAAACAAACCTTAGTCAAGAGTCAAAATAGTCATTTAGAGTCGACCTTCATTCTCACATTGCATTTTTGCATTGTCCCTAATGCAAAATGTTAATTTGTCTACATTATTTTCAGTGTGCTTGGCCAGCATTATTTCCAGGGTCGGATTCAAATCACACCTCGAAGGCAATGTTTCTTGCAGACACTCATCTCCTTGGACCAATTAAAGGGCACTGGTGGGATAAATTGCGGAGGTAAGAGGATAGATTTCTCACTGAACGTTAGCGTGATTTGAATGGGGAAATTGTAGCTGAGTATACTTTGCAGCTAGTACCTGGATTACTCAATAATTGCTAATAGTGGTAAATTATCTTCTTTCAGAGAATGGCAGATGCACAGAGCATTTCAAACCGCAATTACTATATTTGCACCAGAAGCCGTTTTCTTCTTGGGTGAGCATTTAATTATATATCAAATAATTTTTGTGGCATATCCTGAGGCATTGAATAATAAATGTATTATGTATTCAATTTCAGGTGACGTGTTTGACGAAGGTCTGTGGGTAGACTCTAAACATTTTGAGTCATATTTTGAACGCTTTAACTCGCTTTTTTCTTTGCCACCCGGTACCAAGCAGTTTGTTGTAGTTGGAAATCATGACATCGGTTTCCATTATTGGTAATCCGTCCGCAATTGTAACTGTAACTAACGTGGAAATTAAAAATGCGGGAGGGGCGTAAAGGTTAAATTAAAATTATAGGGTTACTCCTGAACTAAATAGAAGATTCAACAAGGCATTCAATTCGTCAGCAGTCGAAACAGTTCGTTTAAAGGGATCCACGTTTGTCCTGGTCAACAGCATGGCGATGGATGGAGATGGCTGCTTTCTTTGTAGTGATGCCCTAGCAAAACTAAATGTGGTCTCTGGTCGGTCAACAATTATTCCTGTTAACTAACTATAACTGCGAGTTCGGTTGCCTTCAATTAACTTACCTTACACAGAAAGACTTGGGTGCAACCGTGATCAGCCGTCAGTTGGTTGTGAAAGTCGACCAATTTTACTTCAGGTATTATTCATTCAATTCATTGAAGAAGGTTTTGAAGAAATTCTGGAAAATTTTGAAGTTAACTTATTCTTTGCAGCATTTTCCCTTGTACAGAGACTCAGATGCAATGTGTACCGGTTTGGATTCTGCTCCTGAACCAGAGAAGAACACAGCATTTCGGGAGAAATGGGACTGCCTTTCAAAATCGTCGACAGAATTTCTTCTTGCAAAAATTAACCCTCGCCTAGTCATGTCTGGTCACACACACCATGGGTGTCTTGTGTTTCATAACAGTACCACCGGAGGAAAACATACATTTGTACCCGAACATTCTGTACCCTCGTTCAGTTGGAGAAATAGAAACGATCCTAGCTTCTATTTGGTAAGTAAAATTACTCATTATATTCCAGTTAATTACGATTTCTTGAAACGGGAATTCTAAATAGTAATTTTTGTATTTGAAGGGCGTTTTTACAAGAAATGATTACCGCGTTGAGAAGTGCCCAATGCCTACTGAAAATACAGTGATCAGGATTTACATAATAGGGTTAGTGTGTGCTATGCATTACTTTGTTATACAGGGGCTACTTTTTATTTGCCGATTAATTCAAGTATGCGTAGGTCGCCGGTCGAAGAGCAGTTTATTTTAGTTTACTAACAACTACTTGCACTTACTTAATAGCGATTGTATCTGGAGCTTCAAATTCTATAGCATAGAAATTTGTATTTATTCCTTTAGTTTGCATGATTACTAGTCAGAGTGGAGTATTTTTATGTCAGTTCAGATTTCTCAATTTATATGAAATTGCTACAGAGGGGACTGGGCTTACAAACAAATCTCATGAGATGATGTTTTTTTGTACTTGCTATTTCTGCTTGTACAAACCATTCATTTTATTCAACTTGAAAACAAGTTGTGCAACTATTTCAATGTGTACATGATTGCCTGAATACTGATTTGTTAGTATTGAAATGTTAAGTGCGCCCTTGGAGTATTAAACGTGTAATATAAGGTATATGCATGTATTCAGTTCATTTTGTAATTTGGGAAATTCGAACCATAAACCGAAAAAGACTATTATTGAAGTCACCGACCTCGCGTTTTGTACACACCTAATTGCACACTAATTTGATGTGGAATGTTCACGTTGTCAGACAGTCAATTGCATATTGCAGAAAATGACAAAGAATGGGTTTCTGAGAAGCACTGCATTTTATTAATTCAGCTCTTTACGAGTAGAGTATAAAAAACATAACAGGCAGTCTGATAGGAAAATAGTTACACTAATTTGCTACATAATAAATAGTCATTCTTCAAAATTATAAATGAATACTGCTCAGTCTCATCAGATTTTAAGATTAACTACTGCTGGAACTTACAGTTTTGGAAACTATTGTTCGTGGTAGATGTCACTGGCAATGTTTAGTCTGAAAAATCGACTTGAGAACACGTATATAAGTAAAGTAGTAATACATATAACAAATTAAGAATAACGCTTCGCCATTTCTTCATAGTCTCGCTTTTAAAGGTTATCAAACCATCCTAGTTATCTGCTTAGTCAATTGGTACCTTCACACATCGCCTGACTTCGGGCGTGTAGTGAAAGAGTTATTTTCCGATTCAGAAGCAGTTCCATAGATGAAACGTTGGAAAGTGTCATTTCGTAATATTGTAGGACTCACACTATTGATGATAAGTACATATTATCTTGGACTGATCAAATAATCAATGTGGTTCCGAACTGCTACATGCATTGGCTAACTATGCCCATTTCTTACATAATCTACAAGGTGATAGGCCCTGCCCCTTAAGAAGTAAAATTTAAGATAATCAAAAACTATAATCATGATTTGCAAGTATCGTATTCGGAACAATTATCGGTTCTGAGCTGCAGTTGTTACTAGTCGACTCCAAATTTGTTCTTTTGAAGGCAGTGCCCCTATTAAATATGG
Organism: Orthonychiurus folsomi; assembly: GCA_036851895.1. NCBI lineage: Eukaryota > Metazoa > Arthropoda > Collembola > Poduromorpha > Onychiuridae > Orthonychiurus > Orthonychiurus folsomi. Next base: position 10,413 of record JAAXYW010001596.1, on the reverse strand, counting down.
CTCGAGGGCAATTTCCGCTGATTTGCTATGTCCGACGCTTCGGAAGGCTAGTGTTGCATCACGTCCTGCGTGTTCTAACATGACATCGTCTCCACCTGGGTGCTGCAAATGCGAGATTGAAAATTATTAGTGTTGAGCAATATTTTATAAAGAATTCAAAATGCAGAATTTAATATGTACCTCTGTTATAAATGTGGTGACATCATAAATGCGATCATAGATAATAACCCAACAGTCGTCCAAACTGTCATGTAGTGACACTTCTTTTAGGGAATACACAGGTAATTCGTCAAGTGGTGTAGTCATAACAGGTGTAGTAGACATAATCATTCCTTTCCTATTTCGGAACTCCTCCTGCCCAAAAGAGGTTTTTGAAACCCGGTTTTCTTGATTGATTTTAATTGCTGCAGATTTTTTTCTGACTTGGAATACTCGTCCCACAGTAGATAAAATCTGAAATTAAAGTATATTGCTGGCTTTACTAATGTTAATTTATTTTAGCATGGAATAGTTAGCAATTTCAGCAGAATTGCAGAATACACAACGCTGAATGTGGATTTATTGAACTGCTTAGTCTGGAACTATGCAATTGCAGCCAATCCAGCCAACGCCACCGAAGACTGATTGGCTTTTAGTTAAAGAAGACCTACTGCAGCTACATCCCAGACCTAGGGTTATTGGCAATCGTTTATCACGCATCGGTTGCATATAGGTCTAGTCCAGCTAACCAAGTTCAATTACATCTTTTTTTAAAAAACACACCTGAACACTTAATGAAGTTGTGGCTGGGGTTACAGATTCTTCTCTCATTTTAGTTATCATTTTAATCACTTTTTGCAGTTCAAAATGTGTGTTCTAAGTTTTTACAAATAAGGAGTATTGCGTAAACACTTCAAAAAATGTGTTAAGTTTATCGTCCTTTGTTCAACTGTGTGGCACGTATGCGTGTGTGAAATGTGAGAATAAATGTTGAGTTCAACTCGCTGCTCGAGGTTTAATTGCACTGATTACCACTACTAGCATTCTATCCCTTTTATATAGGAATTTGCTTTTCATTCACTGATGCGACTAATGCTTACAAACTGAAGTTGTTTGTACTTCTCGGCTGATTTGCTTCGCAGTTTAATGGAGACGACAGGCTCCTTGAATGCTGATGAAATCTCTGTGATCCACGCATAAGCCAATCAATGGACAAATCATTCACGCCGCATTTCCTTGTATGGTTGACACACAATCTCTACGCAATCTTTTCTTATCCAGCATATTTGGCCTATTTTTTTTAGTACTCAATAATTCCTAAATGTCTAGTACGGTTAACAAAGTATCAATCCTTAAACATCACATTATAAAAACAAGACTGACACTGAACGTGTTCCGCTTCTGTGTTTGTTGTTTTGCTGTTATCGAATTAGGAAGTTCATTGAAATGTAAGAAAGCAAAGCCCTTTGTAAACACATATTTTTTCCAGCAAATCTCTCATGCTATCCCGATTTCAAACAAAACATACGCATTAAAACTGTACACCTCGTCATCGGCCAATTTGAGGGCACAACCTTTTGCTTCTAATAACTGCACACTATTAATCATTAACAGTGGATTCTCATTCTAGAATATTTCGTAATAATTTACCAGCAATTCCGCGCAAATGGCGCACAGTTAGCCTGAACTTTAAAAAGGATTCATTGTTAGTATACCTAAGAAAACTGTATTTTTCAATGGATGAATTCGAACTCGTGAGAAATGCTAATAAACAACATATTATGACAGCAGCAAATGACGCGCTTTACTCCTTAATACACGCGACCGTAGTGCGAATATCAGAGATAATCTTTTCTTCGAGTGTAAGGCGTGCGACACAGTTTGCACCATATAGGAAAATTTGATTTACTTGCGACCGACAATGAGTGTAAGCTGATTCGGCTTGTAAATTTTACTCATGAGATAAACAAAGGTCAAAATCTTCCAGGCACAGATACGGTAAACTTGAGTCAGTCGCGCGACCCATTTCATGGAAGTTGTAGCAAAAAATGCGAAAAGCATATTTATGAAAAGCAGCTTGTCCGCTCGCTTGACCCTTTGGGCTTGGCTTATGCTTAACTCTTGAATACAAAGACATGAACATTTTTAAGCCTTTTTAAGTAAACTCCCTGCAGCTATAAGCAACTTAAGCGTAAACATTTTGAAACATTGATCAAATCTACTAATTGTGTTCGTCAGAAACATGTGGCATGCGCCCTAACAATAGGTAAGTGTCAAATATTTCAATTTGCACAATTTACACGTAATACAAACTTAATGCCACCTTTAAAATGCATTCTATCATGTTATTTCCAATTGAATGGTTTTTTCACGCCTTTCCACTAAGATTTTGTACATTCATTAAAATGCACAGCTCTAGTCTGTGAACTGTGAATTCTGCGTCTGCCCATTCATTCAACGGAATTCGTCTTCGGGACGGGTTAATAGATTGAACTTAAAAAAGTGTTTTGCGGCACACACATATATAAGCCACGTGAGTGGCCTGCATTATCAGGCTTCGCTTGTACCATGTTTGTGACCTATTGCAACTCTTAATGGATGTCAAAGTTAAAAAGAAAATTGTTTCTGGACCGCTTGATTCTATGCTGGCTGTGTGAGTGGCCTGCATTATCATCAGGCTTCGCTTGTACCATGTTTGTGACCTATTGCAACTCTTAATGGATGTCAAAGTTAAAAAGAAAATTGTTTCTGGACCGCTTGATTCTATGCTGGCTGATCCAGACAGACATTTCATTTTGTCAAAAACACAGGGAAGTCAGCGCATTCTTGAATGTGCCAGCTTCAAATTGCTAACAATTAGTATGAAATTAGGAAATGGTCAATGCTAAATTTAACGTAAAGACAATTTATCAGACCAGCATGCATGGTTCATAGCAAATAAAGTAAGAAATAGTTACATTCTACTAACTTATAAGAATAACAGTGTAATCATTCACGATTTAATATTCTCCACTGAAAATTGACAGTTACTGTGCGAAATCCTGTTTTTTAAACGTGAATTGGAAAGATATATTAATTAAAACTAAACTACGATGAAAATATGTTTCGGCTTTCAGCAGAATAAACCGGTTGACTCTTTTAACGTGGCACTGCACTGCAACATTAATTTTTCTAGCCAAAGCTGTTAACCTTTTCGTTCTGGTTGGTTAAACACACCTTTGCGGGAGATTTCCATTCAGATATGTTCAGCTGTTGACTCTTTTAACGTGGCACTGCACTGCAACATTAATTTTTCTAGCCAAAGCTGTTAACCTTTTCGTTCTGGTTGGTTAAACACACCTTTGCGGGAGATTTTCATTCAGATATGTTCAGCACTTTAATCTATTCACCTAGTGGTATTCAGTTTAGAATTTATATTCGTGTAAGCTGACATGTTTTGATGTTAGATTAATCCTCGCAATTATGATCCCGAAACGAGCGAGCCTATATGCACTTCACAAGCAAAGGGGCTGGTGTTTTAATCCAATAACTTATTTTCATTAGTTCGTGAGATAAGGGCGAAACCTGCGTGGGGCATGCATGAAATTGACATTTCTCACAAATAGCGGCCACCGCACCACACCGGGTGGTCTAGCTCTTATATTAATGTGTTAATTGAACTCAACTCTTGTTCTATGAGAATTGTCCAACGAGACAACTAGGTTACAACTTTGGAAGGATCCTGGTTTTAACACAACCGCTAACCGGCATCAGTTGTATTATGTAATTCCCATGAGGAAGGAGACACGCATGTTTATATCAAATTATGTAATTTGGCCTAACCCAGCACTGCATTGACTAGCGTTCAGCGGCTGCCTGTGTCGTGGACATTAGCTTCCCCTTGAGGTCGGAAATTAATCTACAAACACAATTTCCAAAAAGACTTGTTTAATGAGTACCACATGTGTCAAAGTTCTGGACCTAGTTTAAGTGATGGGTGGCAAGTCACGCAATATTTAATTTGCCTGGATGAAACTAATTCAAAATAATAATACGCACTTCTTGCCCTACTTCAACTAACTTTGATAAAAAAAGTGTGTTTTGAATGTTTAACCCAGAAATGAAATGGGACTGCCTCCCACAGCAGCACGACTTTGTTTCTTAGATGGCTCGATGGCTGGCCGATTCTATTTAGAAAAGTAACTGAAAGAAGTATAAAGAAACTTGCCCCTGTTAGTCTGTTTTAGCAATTTTTTTTCTTCGTATGTTTTTATAATTGCGAATTAGTCTTTTAGAACAGTGTATATAAACATTATTTAGCTATCGTTTTTCAAGCAATTAACGTTGCATTATGTTAACCAAAACACTTGTCCAAGCGCAGATGAGTATTTCAACTTGGGGCGATAAAAATGCTCTCATAAAACAAATATTCAAGTCGTGAATGATGACGTCAATTATGTCAAAATTTATTTAAGTTTGTGGTTGCGGATTCAACTGAAGAGTGGATGATTGGATTATATTCAAGTGGACAATCGAATACCACACCCGGGTCACGTAGGCATAATCATTCGATTGACTTAACCCCACTTTCCGAAGAGCTGTGAACAAATGGCGGGATTTAATTATTGATGATGAACCACATTTTAACCGGCTATTGAACTGAACGGATGGGTGATGGGATAATTGTGCTAAAATTAGCTAACTCCAATGACCATTCGTATTGCTGCATGGTGATAGTGCATGACTTCAAAACCTTGCTTTCCAGATCTTTCCAGAGACTCCAAAGCATTATTTTCAGGTTCTTCTTTTTAGTTAAATTAAATATAACTTTAGCACTTGCAGGCCAAGCGTATTCCTTTGTTTGCAACACTAAATAGTTTGACGCTGTAATATTGTTTGTAATTTCTCACAAATAAGTTCTACTCCATTTATTTGATCATAAATTGTAATTCAAATATTTCTGTAGGCGTAAGAATTCTAAGATGATTAATTGTAAGCCAAATCGCTCTCATCTTATTGGACAAACATTTCCGCATTGCATATGTACATTAGCACATAATATGCTAATTTTTTGAATAACCAACTCTACCTACACAGATCACAATCTTACAAGCATAGCTGCTTTCATATCCTTCGCCTTCACAATCGTGTAGACTATCCGAGATTAAGAGATTTAATTTTAGCGAAACCCAAAGCTTTGCATTAGATTCAACAACGACAGACATATCAAATTTGGTCCTTTTTTGTTCTTCACCAACCGGAATCACAACAATACTTAACTTATAATAACTTAACCCATTCTTGAACATTTGGTTGTCTCTGTACAAAGTATTACATTTTCATTTGCTGGGATAGAATAGAAGTGCAAGTGCTGGAATGTGACTTGGCTTCAACAGAAACGCATGTCAGGGAATAAATGTTTGGCCGAAGAACCCGGAATCCGGATAGAAATTGCCCAAGTGAAGCGATGCTCTCGTGTTCCTTTTCTCGGACCGGGATGAGTCTTTCCCCAACTTCTGGCTGAGGAACATTACACGACAACCCGGAGTCGTCGAAAGAACAGAACACAAGTTGTATTCGTGGGTTTTTGTGGCTCCGTTCCTCCAACCCGTGCGTCTTCAGCTTATTTAACAATGTTATTTATATCCATGAAATACAAAAATACCTAGACGGAACGACTGGTTTCACAAACTAGGACAACCCTCCTGTTCCTTTCCTATCAAATTTGGATCCGTGTCTCTTCCCCCAAAATCCCAACGAACTAAAAGTGCAGGTGCAATATGAGACAAATTGGTTTTTAAAAAATTAGTTGGACGCTGCGCTGGGGACAATCTTTCTTGAGGAAGTTATTTGACTCAAAATTCACAGTTTTTAGTAAAATTCTTACACTTTTAACTTTTCATCAGGTTCTACGGGATTGTGAATCTGAATCAATATTTTGCGGTAATTTGTTGTGGCTGGAACGTTTACATTACCAAATTAATCGAACAGGGCGTCCGTGTCAATTCCTACCCGTATCTTATACATTTTAAGTCTTCACAAACAAAATATAATTTTTTTAAAATCATTTTATAGGGAAACGCGGATATATGCTCCTCAATTGCACCTGCACGAGCAAATATATTTCCATAAAATCTGAAGAAATTCTGTGCTCAACCGACAAGACCCAGTGTCACAATTTTTGATAAAATCCGCTATTCTTCTGCCCTATACCGAGATTGCATCTAATGCTTTGGAAAATCCAAGTTAAAGATGTGGAATTGCTAGTGCTTCGCTTTCCTCCTTCCTTTTTCCATGGGCTGAGATGAGATCAGACAGGAAACTATTATTGGACGGAAAGACGGACTTGGCACTGATTTCTTGCCGGGAGGAAACCCATTGCTCCTCCTTGGATTCGGAAACAGAAGAGGAGTTTAGCATGACCGGGATTTGGATCCCCCTGTTTAGGATTCAACTGTGAAGTGCATGACAAATTGTTTCTGGATGCGTGGTGGTTGTATTGGATCGAAAAGTGTTAAAAAAAAAACGTGTTTTTATAAAATTTAATGTGAAGATTTAACCCCACAAAATGCAGTCTGGGTCACCTGGTGGAGGGTTTACAAGTGTCCCAGCCTCTGGATCCCCCGCCGGAGCATCAAATGTGACTGTGAGCGCATATGGAGCGAAACCAGTGAATGGTGGTCGATTTGATTTTGATGATGGCGGGACTTACTGTGGTGGTTGGGAGGATGGGAAAGCCCATGGACATGGGGTGTGTACTGGACCCAAGGGTCAAGGAGAATACTCGGGGTCATGGCATTTTGGATTTGAAGTTTCGGGGGTATACACTTGGCCAAGGTAAGGTAATAAGGTTTTACAATAAAATTAGTGGCGTTAAGGGCTTCTTAAGCCGGGCAGTTAATTCCTGTCTTTGGTACATGGACAGGTCAATCAATTTCTTGAAATACATAATTGAGGGATATAAGATAGATCATGACACTAAAGTGCCTTCAATCAAGTTTTATACACCCTTAACCGGTTAAATCTATTTTGAAATGATTTAAATGTGTGGAGTCGGACATTTAGTTTGATTTTTTCTTCGGGTAAAATACAAACACATCCACTATCCATTGAAGTTCTAATGTTATGTTATTTTGGTTATTTATTGAACGCCGTAATATGAGCATTCAAGTGAAACCACACTCACTCACACGACGCACCTTCGATCACTTTAGGAGAGGGGGTTAAATTGCTAACCCGTATAAGGGTATTGGACTAAGGACGACAAGGCATTAGAAAGCACTCAAGCTTTTATCGTTTGTCCATAGCTATTATGCCCAGCCCACAAACTTTCTCTTTTAAGAGCTGAGCCTGAGTTTCATTTCAGGTTAACCAGTCGGGTGGAGGAAAAAAATTATTTGTTTCCTCTGCGAAAAGAGAGTAGTTTGGTGGAATCATTTCTATCAAACTTTTTACTTTGTCTCCTAAATGTGTGTTTTACTAGACACATGTTTGTTCTACACAGATTTGTATACTATGTTGTATATGTGTAACATACACGGGTTTTATTGCGCGGAAAGTAGTATATTTGCTTTCATCAAATAGAGCTAGCTTGCTGTCCTTTAATAGAAAACACCACGAAAATTGATCGCAAGCAGGACATAAAATATCATGTCATTTTTAAAACGGAAACCCTGATATTCAATGCTGAATGAAAACAGCACTCGTACTTAAAACGACACGAAGCAAAAGTACAATTAACTGTCAATTCTTTTTGTGATATCAAAACAACAATCATAGCGTGTCATTTTATTGTGAAATTTACAATGTTTGGGTTAGAACACTTTTGGTTTTTCCAACCTTAAAATTTAACGACGTCGATGGTACCAGAACGTTAGAATTGGGCACAAGTTTGTTTAATCATTTTTAGAAGGAGCTAACAAGAATAGCCGAGGGCACGCGTTGTCAATAAATTGCATTAGTAGTACACGATACCCTGGGTCTGAAACTTTTAGCGTCACTATTAGTTGTGGAAGAGTAAGCAGGGAGTGTTGAATTGAAGTGAGTAAACGAAAACAACCAAGTTGAGGATTTGGCGTTAGTCTTCCTCCTCGACTTTCCTAACTTTATAGTTAGAGTTGGGGAAACTGGAGGGGGGAAACCAAAAGAGTACAAGATACGAAAATCCGGAAATCCCACTGTTTTCCCACTTTCCGCCAAGTTGGAATTCCTTCGAAACACAAACAGAGATCAGGCAGGCATATTGAATTGTTGCTTAGGCTGAAATCAAATGTCAAATGCGCCTTTTCGAAGTTGTCTGTATTTACCCAATGTGTGGGGATGCGAAACATTTCCGGCACGTACGCATTTTTGATAGGCGACGATTGACTTCTGCAATCACCGCCCGACGATTGGAGTTGCCTTGATTTTTGGTTAAAGTGTTGAATTTATCGTTGAATTAGTTCAAGTACCGTTGAAACATGAAAAGATTTTCCTAACTGAATACCACATTTTTTAATGAACTAGAAACAACGTAATCCAATAGGTTCACATGGAACAGCTGTGCCAGAGGCCAGAAGTCGGAGTTGAATTTTAATAATATTTTAGTTTCCATCCCGTGGCACGTCCACGCAACGGGGGGAGTTTAATCAGAGTGCATGCACTCACACAAACGATACAAATACAAAACCCAATTGTGTTATTAAGCGGGGGGATTCGGGAGCAGCTAAAATAAATTAATTTCACAAAGTACACAGCCTGCCCAGCTCCTGTACAAACAAGTGGTGCATTATTAAAAAGGAAAGTTGCCCCCCCCCATTTCCTTAGATAGTATATATATTTCTGTAACAATTTTTTTTCTTAAGGTTTAAGGTTTATATCAGGTAGGAAATTAAATGAGAACTAATTTGCCAGACTTCAACGTGGACACTTTTCGAGCTGAGTACAATTTTTTAAGGAAACTTCACACAATAAAAATGGTAAAGTAAATGCTGCCAAGACCAGTGGCTAAATGTTTAAGTACTGATTTAAATAGTGGATTAATCACATTGGCATCTATCCCTTCATGCATGCTGTTAGATTTCTGTCTTCCCGTTGACATTTGGGCTGTTCCACATCGAATCGACCAATTTTATTTTATTTAATAAGTGAAACTAGAGGTATACGTCGTACGGGTTAATGAAGATTGCAAACAGAGTTAGGTGTCGAATTATGCTTATCCAGATTACATTACAAGGGAAACGTCATGACTGAATAATTAATTTAGTAGAGTGGAGGACTGCTTCATCCAGGATGACTCTAGCGTACGATGGAGTTATGTGTTATAGTAGCCTCTCTAAATTAAACATTCTTGGAACCTAACCTGATTGTGTAGTGCTTAACCGGATTACTGGGATATAATGCAATATATAGGCTGTTTTAATGATGCATTCATGACTGGTTTCATAGAAGGCCCAAATATATATTTTTGGACAATATAAATGTACGCTGAACCGTAACCCCAGAACACGGGAGTTGTCATCTCGGATTTCAGACAAAATTATTAGTAACTGCAAAATTTGCTAATTCGCCAACATTATTAAGCAGCTTGTCAAAAATTTGATTTGACTCCCCTAAGTTTTACCACACCAACAATCTTTCGCACTTGAAATGGGCTACTATGTGATTTCTGGATATACAACCTTTCGAATTACATTAAAGAGAATTTGAAGAAAATTTGAGACGAGATTGATTTGATCCCATTATCCTTCCGACTTGACTTGATTTCAACTTTACCACAAATCCATGGAACCTCATGAGAGTGCAATTGCCACACTGTGTGATTTCGTGGAGAAAGTTAGCTGTAAATTAATCCGCTGAGGAGCATGGGCACCAACCCCAACGGGATTTCCCCATATTAACTTCTAGCATAGAAAAAGTAATGCAACTTTGGGTCTCTATTTAATTGAATCATGATTACATGCCGAGAATCGGAAATGCACTTATTACTCGACTCCCAAAGGGAGTAAAAGTTACTTGAGCGTCCTTTCACACAAGTCATGTGTAAAACCAGATCCAATATGAATTTTTGCACACACGGCATGGAAACGAAAAACGATGCTCAAAATTTAAATTGTTCTTTGAGCAAAAGTGTATTTCTCTAATACAAGATCGATCATCGAGAAACTGATTTAATCAAACGCAAATTTGAATTTACCTGATCCTCACATGTTATTCTCCTTTGGTTAGCTGGCTTCTCTTCCGTTAAGGATGCGTAGACGGGAGAAAATAATGACAGAGCAGCAAGATTTTGTTTCTCTTCTCCACGGCACGGTACAAGTCATGCTTTTGCCATGAGCCCATCCTGTTGCCAAAATAGAATTTTGCTTAGTTCTTTTTTTTTCATCCTTCGTGAAGCTCCTTCATCTGGATTTCCGTTTGGAATTTTCGTGCAAGGCAAATTGCCAAACTAACTCTGTCAGTGATGGCAGTGGGATA